>JACXGJ010001542.1:0-81142 GCA_016801105.1 Esox niger | reverse complement strand
CCGCGTTACAGAGGAGCACTCGGAGGCTACAGCATTTACAGCGTCTGCAACCTTTTGCCACTCAAGTGCCTTTTTGGCATTAGTTATGCCCACACTGTGCCCTCCAAACAACATTTTTCTCCTCTTTTCCACCTCGCCAACGATAACTTCTACTTCACATTGAGTGAAGTTACGTTTTCTTGATTTCCTCTCTATGTTCACCATAATTTCGCAATCTATGAATATTAACTTGTGGGCGTTTCAAGGACTATTTATGGGCAACTATGGGCGTGACACGAAGCCGCAAAAGCTGCGCAACATTTAGAATTGATTGTGATTTATTAAGGAAAAAATGCGTAGGATGTGCGTGCTCACGGTTTTATAAATCCGAATATTTCTGTGCGTACGCACGTCCTATGTTTCATCCGTACGCCATTTCTGACGCAAATCCTACGCAAAGTTTTATAAATGAGGCCCCCAGGCCTTTTTGTTTTAGAGCTCACCAGTGTGTTCTTTCTACTTAGAACTTATCAAACTGTTGATTTGGCCACTCCTAATTTTCCTGCTGTCTCTCTGGCAGCCTAAGAATGGGATGTTTCACTTGCATTGAGAGCTCCCTTGACCGCATGTTGTGGGCTCACAGCAACAGCTTCCAACTGCGATTGCCACACCTGGATTCGACTACAGACCTTTTGCCTGCTTACTTGATGAAGAAATACCAAAGGAATTGCTCACACCTGTTCATGAAACAGCTGAGAGACTGCACTATAAGCCCATATTTGTGATTTAACTGTATCTTGAATATATTTTGGTGAACAGCCAAAATCAAACTTGTGTCTGTGCCCAATTATTTCCAGACCAATCTGTACTTTCTTCAGGGCCAAATATCATCAGTCCAGAGCCCCTGTTGCCATTTTTCTGCACCCCCAGTTCCTGTGTTTTCATGTATGGTTGAGTTGCTTGGTATTGTTTCCACATCGGAGGTATGGCTTTTTGGCCACAAGTCTTTCATGAAGGTCACTTCTGACCAGATTTCTCTGGACAGTAGATGGATGTACCTGGGTCCCACAGTCTACTGTCAATGCTGACCTGATGGTCCTATTGGATATCATGCAAATTTGAAGAGAATTAAGCATGATCTGCTTTCATCTGCTATATTAAGTTTCTTTGGGTGACCAATGCATCTACGGTCCTCAACGTTGCCGGTTTCTTTGTGCTTCTTCAACAGAGCTTGGACATCACATGTGGGAACCCCTGTCTACCTAGATTAATTCATACAGGGATATTTTGTTAAATATATGGGTACATAATTGATATCACCCATTTATGGGAGTATCATTTTCTAAAGCACTCGCAGCCTACCTTTTTTTACTTAAACATATTAAACAAATTAATATCTGTAATACATGGGATATTAAGCATGTTTTATTGATCCCGAGGACAATGTACAATGAAACAAAACACATTCATTCATACTGTTTGTGTTTTATCCCAGGCAGTGGATTGCACTCCCATACCACAGTGGCAGCGGAGAGAGCTTCAAACTCACCTAAAAGGTCTACAGAGGACAACCAACACAACAATAAGGAAACTGGAGACCAAAGAGGTTAATAAAACACACAACCCCATTGTCTTTATAAACACAGCTGACTTACCATGTAACAAGTAAAATGGTATATGAAGGACTGATATACAAACCTAAATTATCCTATTGTCTGTAAATGTGTGAGTATTTCAAGACACCATAATAAAATAACTACAGATGTTGCTGATCTAATTCCGCCATTTTCTTATCGGGGTATGATCGAGTAAATTGTGTCAGCATGCGGTAGATTGCACCAAGCTGTGATTGCACTATTCCAAGCATGGGGGTGGGGAGCTAGAAAGCTGAAAATAATATTATTTCTCAAATTGTTTTTTAAAATCCAAATGTTTCCAGTCACCTCTTTATCACTGCTATAATTCCGTGTTTTATAAAGAAAGCCTACACAGAGATAAATGCAATTTGTTTAAACACTAAAATACAGAGCACAGCTTTGGGCTTAAATCATTGTTTTGAAGTAGAGTATAAAAGAAGAACACATGACAATTCGCAAATTGACTTTTAAACCGGCAATTGTAAAACTATCAAATTGGTCAGACTACTACTTTCATTTACTCTTTTTTTCATTCTACAATGCTGAACAAAGCTTTTTGGAGAAAACAATGAGTTCAGTTTTTGGAGAAACAAAATTATTATATCCTTCTTATGACTGGCTTTTCTCTGTTGACTTGGGCAAATTATAAAACAAAGCACAAAACAAAAAAACTAAAATATGATACTGTATTTTCTGCTTCAACACCTAAACTATGTTTTACTAATTCATTATTTCGACATATAACCAAAAACAGGATTTACATTAGTCTAGAACCGCCAGGCTTCTCAGACCCAAGTATCTGTGTGGTTTAGCGTTGACAGCAATTAATTACAAGAATTCATTGTTTTAAATGTCAACTTAATTTTGTAGAATACAATAATGTCAAATACAATAGGCAAGTTTCCAGACATCCAAGGAGGCCATACAAGATTGGAGGTGTGGCCTCATGAGACTAGCATAAAGCGAACCTAACTTCAAATAGTTATGAAACACTGAAAGATATTGTTTTTATTTTGTTTCACTAATAATTCATTACTTTGATACCTTTGATGAATGACAAAGGATGCTGGATCATTTTCATGGTTCTCTAAAATAAAACATATTTCATATTGCCCAATTGAGACAGATTATTTAGTATTTTAAAATAATTTAAAAAAGCTATGGTAAATACAGTAGTCTGATTTGATTTATATTTTACCATTTTCGCCCCATAGCCATATGCTTACATGTTGTAATAATTGGATTCTAGAAAAAAAAAAACATTTTGTTGTTGTGGTGGGGTGTGTAATATTAAAATTTTTATTTAAATCAGCAAAGATTTACATACTTTGCGAACTGAGCCTACAACTGGGCTGTCACAATTATTACATAACTGCCTAATCATAATTATTTTCAGTCAGATTGCAATTATTTTCTATAAACAATGATCTTCTTGCACCCTATTTTGATTCCCAATTCATATTTTCCAATCTGAATAAGGGATTTTAGGACAGTGATAGAAATGTCTCAACAAATAGCCTACCAAATGAATTATGTCTGTTCCCTTAGTGTGTATAGCCCACGTGTGCAGAGCATGCTCTGCGGAAAGTTATTAATTTACTGAAACTCATGTGCTTCTCAATTTCAGGATGTTTAAACCTAGTTAAAAAGGATTTGCAACGCACCGTAATTTTACCTAATTTCACAACATTTCTATTAGACAAACACGTTTCAGTCACTTTTCTGTCACATCTGATCGACAAAAGAAAATCACTAATGTGTTTGTAAAATATTTTGGCTCAAAGTTTTGTAGATTTTTGTCATTTCCAACAATATTTCCTAATTAGACAATGCCCATTAAAATGTATGGCTATAAATATATGTTGTCCCATATAATAAATGTTGAAACCCTGTTTTGCTTAGTTACACGACTAACCACTCACTAATGTCTTGCTGTCAAATGGAGCGGCGACTTGATGTTTTCTTATTAACATACAGTCCCCTCCAAAAGTATTGGAACGGCAAGGCAAATTCCTTTGTTTTTGTGGGTCACTGAAGACATTTGGGTTTAAGATCAAAAGATGAGTATGAGAGTTCAGAATTTCAGCTTTAATTTCCTGGTATTCTCATCTAGATATGTTTAACATCTTAGGACATATCACTGTTTGTATTAGACCATAGCATTTTAAGGTGAGCAAAAGTAAAGGAACAAATAGTCTTAAAGTAAATAACATTAAATTTGGTGGCATAACCCTTGCTTGCATTAACTGCCTCAAGCCTGCGACCCATCACCATCACCAAACTTTTGCATTCTTCATTTGTGATGCTATTCCAGGCTTTTACTGCAGCTTCTTTCAGTTCTTGTTTGTTTCGGGGCGTTTCACCCTTCAGTCTCCTCTTAAGGAGGTGAAATGCATGCTCCATTGGGGAAAGGTCAGGTGATTGACTTGGCCATTCCAAAACGTTACACTTTTTCCCCCTGATGAATTCCTTTGTTTTGTTGGCAGTGTGCTTTGGGTCATTGTCCTGCTGCATGATAAACTTCCTCCCGATTAGTTTTGATTAATTTCTCTGTAAATTGGCAGAAAAATGTTTCTGTACATTTCTGAATTCATTCTGCTGCTACCATCATCACTTACATCATCAATAAATATTAATGAGCATGTTCCAGAAGCAGCCATGCATGCCCAAGTCATGACCATGAGTCACAGATGAGCTTGTATGCTTTGGATCATAAGCAGTTCCTTTCTTTCTCCACAATTTTTCCTTTCCATCAGTTGGGTAGAGATTAATCTTGGTCTCATCAGTCCATAAGATTGTGTTGCAGAACCTTTGCGGCTCATCTCTGTACTTTGCAAATTTCAAACTGGCTTTCCGATTCTTACTGCTGATGAGTGGTTTGCATCTTGTGGTGTGGTCTCTGAGTCTTCTATTTCTGCTCTCTGAGTCTTCTTCGAACAGTGGATTGTGATACCTTCACCCCTGCACTGTGGAGGTGTTTGGTGTTGTCACTTATTGATTTTTGGGGGGTTTTCCCAGGATATTTCTATCATCAACTACTGTTGTTTTCCTTGGCCGACCTGTTCGATATCTGTTGCTCAGTACGCCAGTAGTTATTTTCTTTTTCAGGACATTCCAAATTGTTGTGCTTGCTATGCCCAATGTTTGTCCAATGGCTCTGGTAGATTTTCCTTCTTTTCTCAGCTTGACAATGGCTGGCTTTTCTCCCATAGACAGCTCTCTGGTCTTAATGTTGGTTTATCCTCTTTTACAAGAAATGCAGTCTTTATAGGTTTACACCAAGGATGGGAACTTGGTCATGCAGAGCTATTTAATGTTTGAACGATCAACCTAAAAGGCATCACCTGGGCAACAAGAAACATCTGTCAGTCACATGCTCCAATTCTTTTGCTCACTTGAAAAATGGGTGGGTTCAAACAAAGGGTGGTATATCCTGAGTTGTTTAAAAAATCTAGATGTGAATACCAGAAAATGAAAGAGGAAATTCTGAACTCTTGTCTCATACTCATCTTTTGATCTTAAACCTAAATGTCTTCAATGAACAACAAAAAAAAAAGAATTTGCCTTACCGTTTTAATACTTTTGAAGGGGACTGTATCATATAGGTCACTTAATAATATGCTATTTAATATGTTTTTAACCAATGTATTTATTTATTTGGAATATTTCCTACCAAACATTTTGGCCATTGATATTTTCATATACCACTACACGCATATGCCAGCTAACGTGAACCCTGACACATACACACACATATTGACTAATCAATACAAACATTTATTTTTGGTACCTTTGGTGACCCCTTCTGGTGCTTCTCGTGTTAAAAGATTCAGACTCCAAACTTTTTGATAGGTAAAGGTTATTTAACCATAAATACTATTTTTAAACAGCTAGCAAGCACACCAGGTTTTTTTCAGAAAATGTACTTCTCAAGTTGTTTTTGATTTTGTTTATTCTAGATGACTCTGAAACATGCCACAGTATACCACAGTATAACGAAGAATGCCCTGTCATGGACCGCCCCCTTGGAGCTTGAATTAGATGAGCGACATATGTGTTACTGTTTATTCATGATGGTGATGCATGTTATGCTTTTGTAATTTTATCAGCTTTCCCCCTCCATTTTTGTCCAATTTGCAGGCTGCTGTGATAGCTCAATCGCTAATACAAAAGAATGTCAACAAGACTGTAGTAGTGGATACTGTGGACACCGACTCTATATCAGTATGTTTTTTAATGCTTCAACATTTACAGAAAGTTACCATATTTTATCCACTATTGTTTTTGTAACCATTTTATGAAACGGTTTAAATTCTTTCAATGGACTGTATTTATTCTGTCAAAGTGGAATTTGTTGGTGACATTTCTGCTGTTAAGTTGATCCGATTGCTCTGCTTGTAGGTGCTGATGAAGACAGTGAACCAATACAGTGGCAAAACCCCAGGGTCTGTTGTTATGTTACTCTCCCACCAGCAGCCATCAGGGAAGGTCCTGTGTGCGTGTCAAGTGCCCAAGGTATACGGGTCTGCTCTTAAACCAATGTATCTAATTATACTGTACAGGTGCTGGTCATATAATTTGAATATCATCAAAAAGTTGATTTATTTAAGTAATTCCATTCAAAAAGTGATACTTGTATAATGTATATACATTCCACACAGACTAATATATTTCAAGTGTTCATTCCTTTTAATTGTGATGATTATAACTGACAACTAATGAAAACCCCAAAATCGGTATCTCAGAAAATTAGAATATTGTGAAAAGATTCAGTATTGAAGACACCTGGTGCCACACTCTAATCAGCTAATTATCTCAAAACATCTGAAAAAGCCTTTAAATGGTCTCTCAACCTACTTCTGTAGGCTACACAATCATGGGAAAGACTGCTGACTTGGCAGCTGTCCAAAAGACGACCATTGACACCTTGCACAAGGAGGGCAAGACACAAAAGGTAATTCACAATGAGTGGACTGCAGCTGGAGTCAGTGCTTCAAGAACCACCTGGCATATGCAAGACATGGGTTTCAGCTGTTGCATTCCTTGTGTCAAGCCACTCTGGAACAAGACACAGCATCAGAAGCGTCTCACCTGGGCTAAAGACAAAAAGGACTGGATTGCTGCTGTGTGGTCCAAAGTTTTGTTCTCTGGTGAAAGTAAATTTTGCATTTCCTTTGGAATTCAAGGTCCCTGAGTCTGGAGGAAGTGAGGAGAGTCACAGAATTTACGTTGCTTGAAGTCCAGTGTAAAGTTTTCCACAGTCAATGATTGTTTGGGGTGCCATGTCACCTGCTGTTTTCTGAGGTCCACGGTCAACGCAGCAGTATACCAGGAAGTTTTAGAGCACTTCATGCTTCCTGCTGCTGACCAACTATATGGAGATACAGATTTCATTTTCCAACAGGACTTGGCACCTGCACACAGTGCCAAAGCTACCAGTACCTGGATTAAGGACCATGGTATCCCCGTTCTTAATTGGCCAGCAAACTCGCCTGACCTTAACCCTATAGAAAATCTATGGGGTATTGTAAAGAGGAAGATGCGATACGACAGACCCAACAATGCAGAAGAGCTGAAGGCTCTCATAACACCTGAGCAGTGCCACAGACTGATCGACTCCATGCCACGCCGCATTGCTGCAGTAATTCAGGCACAAGGGGCCACTACTAAGTATTGACTGCTGCACATGCTCATACTTTTCATGTTCATACTTTTCATTTGGCCAACATTTCTAAAAATAATTTTTTTGTATTGGTCTTAAGTAATATTCAAATTTTCTGAGATACTTATTTTGGGGTTTTCATTAGTTGTCAATTATAATCATCAAAATTAAAAGGAATGAACACTTTAAATATATCAGTCTGTGTGGAATGACTGTATACATTAAGCAAGTTTCACTTTTTGAATGGAATTACTGCAATAAATCAACTTTTTGATGATATTCTAATTATACGACCAGCACCTGTATATATACATGTTTTTTACAGTAACCTTTATTTTCAATGGATAATTTCCAGCACCCCTGCTGCCAGAAAACTACAGTTTCTTCCCACTTTTTTTTACAGTGTATTCATACATCAGCTTTTATAATTTTGACAATGTACCAAAGTCTGCCAGGCACAAGGTCGGCAAAAATATCAGAGCTCTGCATTGTCAGTCATTATGAAATAGTTTATAAAGCAGCAAAGAACACCAAAAAGAATTGTCTGATTCAAATCCAGCACCCTAGTGGAAACAACAAGAGAAAGTTAGATATTATGTTAGATATTAAGTAGAGTAGGAGGGGTGTGTTGTCTTGTTTAATTGTGTTGAAACAATATGTACACTATTCTACAGAATTTACTCAGCTGGTGTCTTAATCCAGTTTATGCCTTCATTTGCGATGCTTTTCTGTGCGGCAATGTATTTTGGATCATTGTCTGAATTGGAAGAAGAAAGTATATGTATACGATAGCATACTGTAACAGTAATGTAAAATAATACATATGAAGAGGCCTAGACATAACATAATATTGGTGTTGTAGCCTATAGGCCTATTCCTTGAAAGAAACAATGTTGTCCCAGAATAACATTTCCATTCCCTTGATGATTTTGTCTTCAAAAAACTCTTGAGCCATAATACCTAAATTAGTATGTAACAACAAATTATTATTATTAATTTGAACAAATTGTAGTGCAAACATGTGTGGGTTAAGAGTTATAATTTAGCATTTAATTAGCTGTAGCATTAATTAATCCTACCTTCAAAAATCACATATGAGCCTGGTCTCTGACGGGAAATTACACCCCACATATGGAGTTTGAGTGGATGCTTGGCAGTCGGTTTGGGTGTCCTTCTGCAAATTGCTCAAGGGCAACTGTGGTTTAGTCTTTAAAGGTGAACATTTTTCATGACTTTCAATTCTTCGCTGCATAACACAAAGTTCTTTGTTTGTTTTTTGAATCATTGCCGTAAAAACACAAATGGTTAGAGTTCTGTACATTTTGTAATAAATACTATACAACTATATTGAATATTACATCAGTACAGAGTCAAAAAAAATCCTACCAAGCTTTTCCATAACTCCACCCACGTTCCTTCAGTTGTCTTCTGATTTTGATAACAGCAATGTTGTTGTTATACCTTAATGAAAGGAGATCCTTAATTTCTTTTTGGACTGCTCATCATTTTCACTCATTAGGAAATCAGTGGCTTGAATGTTGTTGCTGGAAACAGAATACAAAAGCAATTTAAAAACACATTATCTCATGAAAATGAGTACACACCCCTCACATTTTTGTAAATATTTTATTATATCATTTCATGTGACACGACTGAAGAAATGCAGTCTTTTGTATAACAGTGTCAATTTGCTGTCCCCTCAAAATAACACAACACACAGCCATGTCTAAACCGCTGGCAACAAAAGTGAGTAAACCCCAAAGTGAAAAGTGTCCAAATTGGCCCCAAAGTGTAAATATTTTGTTTGGCCACCATAATTTTCCAGCATTGCCTTAGCCTTCTTGGGCATGGAGTTCACCAGAGATTCACAGGTTGCCACTGGAGTCCTCTTCCACTCTTCGATGATGGAGCTGGTGGATGTTAGAGACCTTGGGCTCACCCACCTTCCATTTGAGGATGCCCCACAGATGCTCAATAAGGTTTAGGTCTGGAGACATGATTTGCCAGTCCATCACCTTTACCCTCAGCTTCGTTAGCTGTGTCAGTGGAGAGGATGCAGTTCCAATCCATGCCAGGCACACCTGTCAGGTCTGGAACTTCACCTCTGAGAGAAACCCTTCCGACCGGAACTCCAATTGGGTGAGCCAACAGCAATGTCCTCGTTGCTTAGAAAATTCATCCTGACATTTTAGTTCTTCCCCTGACACCACAAAATTACGCACTGATCACAATGAGCCATGAGGGGAATCCAGGCTGTTACGCTGTTCTTCTTCACTATAACTGAAGACCTCTACCAGGAGTGTGTACGGAAAACCAACAGGAATGGTTCACAGAAGAAAGTCGCCTTACCACTGAATCTTGAACACTGTCTGAGAAGTTTCCCTCAGTGGCTTTTACTGCTGCAATCAGAGAAGATATTAAAAACAGAAACAATGAGTACCTGTGCTCACCGAGGCAATCTGGAGGCTCGCAGGCCAGGAGGTGGAGGGCGTGGCTGGCATTAACAAAGTGCATGTATATAAATAAATCTATATAAATCTAACCATTCAAAACAAATACAATCTGAGCAGCATAATTCCAATGCTTTTGAACATGTGAAAAGATAAACATTTTTCAGAGGCATCTTGGACGTTAGGGAGCACTTATTGAAAGTGTAGGTTTTGCACGGTATGGTCATTTTATGTATATTTGATTGCATGTTGTGCATAGAGTAATCAAATGTACTCATTCAGGCCTATTTATCTGTATCAATAAAATAGACCACTGATTTATAACAAACCCGTCAGTTTTTGTGCCAAATGTCACTTTTGTTTTGCTGTTTTGAACGGCCCTCCTTCCTACACCCCTGGCGCCTCCAGGCTGTATAGGCAGTCAGAAATCTCGAATAATAGAATACAATAGGTATACAGAAGCCAATATCCTCAGTTCTCAAAGTTTGTGAAGAGTTCATTCTACTGACTTATTTAAATATTCATAGAATTTATGTTTTATTGCTATTTAAATATAAGCTATAATACAGTATGGCTATATAAAACATATATGTTTGGTAGCTATTCTATATGGCTGGAATTTGTGAATTTTAATGGCCGTTTTGCTGATTTGATAAAACAAATGGGTTTTTTTGCAACAAATAAACTCTGACAGCCTTTAGCCGGTTTTCAAGTAAATTCGCCAACTGTCATCAGATGTTTTTCTACCGTGCTGTACTTAAAAATTCTGATCATAACAAATAGCTCTGCCTTGTATTTTATTATTTAAAATAATTAAAGTGTTTAAACAAATTGTCTTAATTTCTGTGTTTGCTATTGGTGTGTTGCTTTTTTAAAACATTTCTTAATTACATGAGTGATGAAGTTGGAACTAAAAACATTTTATTTAGACATTTTTTTCAAGAACTAATAGCCTTTTCAGTGTTCTAACTTCCCCATGCTTTGGAATAATCACATTTTAATGCAAACTACCGCATGTAATGCAGTCTACCTGTTTTTACCACGGTAAGAAAACGCTATAATTAGATGAGCAAAATCTGTATTTGCCTGCGCAGTCTTTCGCAGAGTGATGAATCCCTTCCCAATGACTCATCCTCTCTGGGATGCTTTTTTTTATAGCCAATCATATTATTGATCTGTTGCCAATTAACCTAATTAGTTGTGATGTGTTCCACCAGTTATTCTTGGGGGATCATTACACAATTTATCTATTTTTTTGTTGCCCCTGTCCCAGCTTTTTATAAATGTATTGCTAGCATCAAACTCAAAGTGGGCATATATTTTTCAAGAAACTCAGTTTCAACATTTGATATGTTGTCATTGTACTATTTTCTATTGAATATAGGATTTAAATGATTTGCAGATCATTGCATTCTGTTTTTCTTTCCAATTAACACAGCATTCCAACTTATTTGGAAACAGGGTTGTAAATTAATATCTTATCTTTTTTTGTATTATTCACACACATCCACCTTATCTAACTTTCTCTTGATCTTAACAGCAGTACTGACTCTACATCATTGTCTTTCAATAGGGCTTTAGTGCACTGTCTGCCAATGACTGGGCCCTGGCTGTGTGTGCCCACCTGGGAGGGAATGCAGGAGGCTCATCCACTGTGGCAAAGGGCACAGGAAATGTAGCTGACCTTGCTGTGGCAATCCGGTATGCTGAAGCATTTGCAAAGGACAAAATACAATACCAGTGCTGAATACAAACTTCCATGGATCTGGGGCCAGCATTTACAATAGGGAATGGACAAAATACATCTTGCTTTAACATGAATTTGCTCTGACATCTGAGAATTGTGACATTCTATGAACTAGGCATTCTTTTAGTTGTTAGGACTCATTTGGCATGTTACCATAGACTGAACTTTTTCAGTACTGTTCTCTGGGGTTGTTTTTATTTGACAGATGGAGATTATATTCTAACAGAGTGAATTAAGTTTACCTTGGGTGGAAGTCTTTACCTTATGGAAATGCATTTCTGAAATTGATGGCAGGATCCATTGTGTACATGTTTATGATAAGCATTATAAGTTATGAAGACTGTCTATAGACTTTGAATGGACAATGAAACTCCAGTTTGTTCTCAATGTCCATGTATTGACTGCCAGGTTTGTAAAAATTAACAATGTAGCCTAGTACATACCTGTATATCTGTATATGTTATCTAAGTTTGTCATGTTTCTTTTAAAGTGTACTAAAATAATTCATGCAGAAATATAAAAAGTCACTCACCAGAAATTCCAATAGCGCCATATGGGTGAACAGTTGACCTGAATGAATTTAAATAAAATATATATATATATATATATTAAGTTATTCGTTTGACTGTTTGCAATTTAAAAACTATATAATTTCAGGTAAATACATGGATTTGTGTGGAAATTAATGTAGAAATGCATCTTGAATGTTTTCAGAGCTTAGCCTTTGAATTTAGGGTCAAATTTGATGATGCCTTTATAAAGCAGATGTGCACCACATTATGCAAAACATAGTTTTTATGTGAAAATGTATTTTAGTTTCTGTAGTTTCTTTACATATATTTTAGGGAACCCTCGTTTAGGTAAAGTGTTGAGTTATTTTGTATTTGATGAGATAGAGCAGACATTAGTGGGATTTCTAATGCAGACATACTTTTGTCCACTGACGGATAGATACTAAATATTTACAAGAAAACAATACAATTCAGTATGACTGCTGTAAGAAGTAGCCTATGCATATGTTAAAATAAAGTAATAGAATCACTGTTGATGTGAATTCTCACCAAAGTATGTGGCACTTTTATATATTCCTTTATTTATACAGGGAAAGCAAGTTGAGACCATTATCTTTTACCGTTTTACCTTTTAATACAGCAATTTGTAATAAACAACAACAATTTAAAATGGAATGCAGAGAAATTGAAAACAGAATAAAAAATGTAACACAAATCATAAAGGTCACATTAAAGCTGCAAGCCGCATTTAGCAGGTTTCAGCATTAAGCAATTGGTAGCCAGATTTATTTTTTCTCTCCAATAGACACATATCCAACAAATGTCAATAGCTGTAAACAATATTATATGTATGTTTTTTTCCTTTTCACCATTATCCCCTTGTGGGCAAATGGAAACATATTTTATATAAACCAAACTCACAACCCTGATCATGTGTACCAAATGTAATCGCATGTAACATCAGTCATTTGGTGCTATAGACGTAGCGTTTGAAGCGTTTTTCACATATTAAGAGTATCTGGGGAAAATAATTCTTAAGTCTTAATTGCAAATATGTTCCTTGGGAGATTAGACTCATACACCTCAAACATTTGTCATTATAAATCGGTTGAGCGTGGAGAGCTTGCAAATGTGGGAAACCATAATAGCGCCACCATGTGGTTGATAAATAAGAAATCTTTGTAGTCATTATTTTTCTAATATAACTTTTGAGTACCTTGGAACCTAGATGCCAAAGTATGTGAATATCAGACATTTGGTGCCAGAGGAGTAATGTTTTTGTCCATCATGGCGGACTTTATGGTTCCCACTGGGAAACATTTTCACAGCTATGTACCAATTTTCAAGACTCTTGGTCACAATGGGTGGGCATGGGAGCTTGCAAAAAGTGCATATTTGAGGCTTGTGACAGCGTCAGCATGAGGCTGACAAAGCCCTTGAAAATGTGGGTAACATTAACCCATTTTATCTCACAGGAATTTACAAAAAACAAGTTTTTGTCAGAATAGTAATAACTGGAGATGAACATTTCCTAAAGGATATGTGGTGTGCTTGCTCGCTGTTTAAAAAGTATTTATGGTTTTAAATAGTGTATACCAATCAAAAGGTTTGGAGACTGTACATTTTTTGGTAACTCTCTATGTGCAGATGGATCCGAAACTTCCTGATGGGCAGACCCCAGGATGGGCAACATCACCTCCTGCTCACTGACTCTCAGTACTGGCTTTCCTCAGGCCATAAGGCTGCTCAATTCAGGAATTCCTCTTCCCTTCCATCCATAGTCCCATACACACCTGTCACTTTACATCATGCTCATCTGCCAATCAAATCATGCACACCTGTTCATTTAACACTGCACTACCATTTTACAGTTTTATAGTTAGTATTATTGATGCATGTTTTTGTATAGTGTTATTATTGATTGTTTTATCCTCTTATTTCTATATTTTATTTTCTGTTATTTTTTAACTTTTAACTGCACTGGCAGGTGTACAAAAATCAAGCATTTCATTGTGTGGGATCTGAGCATTAACTACAATATGAATGTACATTTCATTGGAAGTGAATGTGCCTAGATAATGAGATTTACAGAAACGTCTCTGTTTAGATTCTCCCTGTAAGTTGCACTCTGGTAACCACAGGAATGTTTACATTGACCAGTTGGCATGGGGGTTACTGTCTTGGCTTTGCTAGGTAAACATGCCCCTCAATGTATTTAACAGCTGGTACCCAACATTACAGTGAGAAGAGAGTAGAGAAGAGATTGAGCCTGTAACATCATGCGCTAATAGACTATCAAATTCTGACTAACAATTTAATTACTCTCTCCCTTGACAACCGGGTACGCGCGAGTTATTATAACTACCACTATAGACATGGCTGATTTCTAACGGTGCCGCGACCAGATGGACAAGTTTTAACGATTCTACTGAACTTCAATTGGAGAGCTAAGGATCTTGATTTGCAATCGCAAGGAAGAAGTTGTTTTTCCTGGTTATTGGTTACTGATAACCACTGAACAGTGAGTCGTGAAAATACGCCGTATAACGACCTGTCAAGATTGCAAAAGCATTTGGTAGTCGAAAAGACCTAGTTACTCCCTGGCTGGGCCGCAAATAAAATTGTGCACAATATCTCTAGGGGTAGATAAATTGGAGAGAAGACCTATGACGACCCGAATAGGACATGGTGTTTAGTTTATTGTGTCGAATCTGTCTGCGGGTGCGGATAGTCCATCTCACTTTGGTGGGGTGTTGACCAGTGTGTTTCAGTGCTGAACAGTATTTCGTGTCTACGTAGTATGATAATGTATTTTCCTTTTGAGGATTAGAGTGATATTGTATTTTTCGGCGATTATACAGTTACTTGTACAAGTAAAAATATAATGCCGTCCAGTTGTACAAATACAACAAGAGAACTGCAGCCTCTATTCGTACGGAAAATCATGACGCGAATAGGACACCATCGAGAACGAAAAGGATAATTAACAACAATGCCTGGAATCGAAATGGACAGAATCAACAAGAAAGTTTTCCGGTTAAACGAGATGGATTCTGAGGAAACCGTGAATGGGTACAGACGAAGTTGGAACAAAATAAATTTAAGATGGCTGAGAAAGGATGGTAAGGCGGGACGGGAGACAAGCCGAATGGACGCAAACTTATTCCGTTTCACCACCAGGCCGACCGACAGTAGTCTCGAGATAGTCTCTCTTATGGGATCCTGGAATTATGGACGATACTAGGAACTGACGTGAGCTTTCATAATCATTGATTCATAGTTCTTAAATGTTAATTTCCTAAAATGTGACGTCCTAACCATTGAATGAAGCTGGAACTTAACAAGGAAAAAATTTCACCAACACCACAGATGTGGTCAAAGAAAATGCATGAAGGTAGGGTTTGGCTGACCACCACTATTTGGAATAAACATTAATGTATGTTTGTAAATTCTCTAAAATCTAGGAGGTCCATCAAGACAGTTTGAGTGCCATGAGTTAGTTTGGCCATAGCACAAAGTTAGCATTACAGGGCAAACTTTGTGTGCTGTAGTTAATGCTTATATAGTTGCCCTGGTGGTTGCAGTGGGTACACCACTGGACCTGGAGTTATTCACTCCTATAATTACTTTGTGCAGCTTATCCCCTGGGGCGGACAATTTTTTAGTCAGGCATCTGCCAAGTAACTACAGGATGTTATAAATGCATGATAGCCAATTTCGCAGACTTGTGCGATGGTACTATGGTAAAGTCAAATTTGAGAGCTGTTTAGCAATGATAAGCAGATGAAATGTATTAATAGGTTATATGGTTTAATTATTTCGCACAAGCGACTGTGTTAGATATCGATGTCTTTGATGGTGTTAGTTAATGTTCATGTTTTTTGACATGTTTACTTTTGTTTTGATGAATATACAGGATGCACTCCTTATCGAATGGATTATAGATCCATCCCTACTACCAATTCTCAATTTTTCATGTCTGTCTTGAAAAGATGGCCAGTGCAGGTTCGGGATGGCGCCTCCTGTGGCTGCATTTGTCATTGTTCTGCATTCACTCGTGGTGTCACTTTCCATTGACTTAATGAAGTGAAGGCAGGGGGATGTAATGATGGAAAGAGTTGAGCTTAGGGCTCAACGCAATTAAATTGGTAATTATAAGGAGTTCAATAAAAACTGAGTTTTCCTGTTTGCATAGTTATAGCGGAGCATCTGCATCTGTTATGTTTTACATGTTTCCATTTACAGGAGGTTTATTTGTAGATTGTATTGTTTGATGTAATGTCTAACAGTATGGTTGAATTTAATAGATCTAACCATTTCTGATTTGGCTAAGCAAAGTTACATCTGACTATCTTATTCCACTGCTAGCTGCTATCGAGCATTAATATAGCACAAGGTGTCAAACAACAACCAAGCCAGTTCTAAATGGAATAGGAACTTTGACGTAGACGTTTCAGGAAATTGGTCTGAATAGGGTGAACGCTTCCCTCTGATGATGGAATGTTTGAGATCCACAAGTTTTCCGGACTAATCTATTGTCTTCATTGTTGGGAGTTGACGGAACAATACCCAGTGGATGAAACTTTTAACTGCACTGGACTGTTGAACCACACTAATCGTTGTTTTGCAGTTATACATTCAACAGATCGGGTCTGCCCGATACCAGGATGACCGGAGGAGGGAGAGGTGTGGGCCCAGTAGATGAGCCAGTCACGGACAGACGTCGGGACATACGTGCGACCCTCAGGGCATGTGGGGGGAGAGGGCTCGTCACGCTGCGCACGAACGATGTCCGCATCCAGTTCCCACACCACTGGCGCCACGATACATGACACTGGCAGTATGGGAGAGTCATCCACTGGCCGGTCCTCCATGTCATGCTGGTGAGACAGCGTGTCGGCCCTGACGTTCTTACTTCCCGGCCTGTAAGTGAGAGTGAACACAAACCGGGAGAAGAACATAGCCCACCTGGCCTGGCGAGGGGTCAGTCTCCTTGCTGCCTGCATGTACTCCAGGTTACGGTGGTCAGTCCAGATGAGGAAACGGCGCTCGGCCCCCTCTAATCAGTGCTGCCACGCCGACAGGGCTCTAACTACCGCCAATAGCTCACGATCACCTACATCGTAATTACGTTCTGCCACACTGAGCTTCTGTGAGAATAACGCACAGGGACGGAGCGTGTTCCGACTCCCCGTTCGTTGGGAGAGGACGGCCGCAAGACCACATTTGGACGCGTCCACCTCCACAACGAACTGGAGCGACGGGTCGGTATGGGCAAGGACTGGAGCGGCGATGAAACGGTGATTCAGTTCCACAAACGCCCGCTCCGCATCCGTGGTCCACCGTAACCGAGTCGCCCCACCCCTCATGAGGGAGGTGATCGGGGCCACGACCTGGCTAAAGCCCCGGATAAACCTCCTTTAGTAATTGGAAAAACCCTTCACCATGGTTGGGGTCGGCCAATTACGCACGGCATCAATGTGGTGATCCGAGAGAAACGGTACCCCAGGAAGGACACGGACGATTGGAAAAACAGACACTTCTCGGCCTTCACGTACAGGTCATGTTCCAACAATCTAGCAAGCACTCTATGCACCAACGAGACATGCTCAGCGCGGGTAGCCGTGTAAATTAAGATGTCGTCAATAGACACCACTACCCCTTCGCACAACATGTCCCTGAAAACGTCATTGATGAAAGATTGAAAGACTGATGGAGCATTCATTAAACCGTACGGCATAACTAAATATTCATTATGGCCAGAGGTAGTACTGAAGGCTGTTTTCCATTCGTCCCCTTCCCGGATACGCACCAGGTTATAGGCACTCCTGAGGTCAAATTTCATGAAAAAGCGGGCCCCGTGCATTCTCTCGACCTCCGCAGATATTAAGAGGAGAGGGTAGCGGAACGGGATGGTGATTTTGTTCAGCGCCCTGTAATCGATGCACGGGCGCAAATCACCGTCCTTCTTTTTCACAAAGAAGAAACTCGAGGAGATCTGTGACTTGGAGGGCCTAATGTATCCCTGTCCTAACGCTTTCTCAACATACGCGGACATCGCCGCAGTCTCGGTGCGGGACAGTGGATACACGCGACACTTTGGGAGGTTTATCGCGCAATCCCCCCACCCAAACACCTACCTTGGTACTTCCGCGACCAGCCCGAAAGGACCTGACTAGACCAGGAAATGAGAGGGTCATGGAGAGACAGCCAGGGGAAACCCAGAACTACAGGGAATGTGGGGGAATCAATAACGTGAAACGAAAGAGTTTTGCGGTGTTGGTTGCAGGTGATCATAAGGAGTGGGATAGTACACTCCTTAACAAAACCCGACCCTAGTGGCCGGTTATCTAATGCTCTCACAGGTAGGGGGCGGGTGAGGACCTGAAGGGGAATCCGTGCGCGTAATGCGAAAGCCCTGTCGATGAAATTCCCTGCAGCGCCTGAATCTACTAGCGACTTACCCTGGGAAAACAGCGGAAAACCGGGGAATTCAATAGGGACGGTGCAGAGAGTGAGTAGGAAAGCGATCTGTGAATGAGCATGAGCTACCAGGGGCGATGCGGGAGTGCCATGCCTGTCGCCTCTGGAGACGGAGAAAGAGGGGTAGCGCGGAGCAGTGGAACCGCCCCAGCGCTTAGCTGATCCCCTCTGCACTCCTCCTCCTCGCCCTCTGCCCGGGAGTACAGCCGACCCCAGATCCATGGGGACGTCGTTGTCGAGGTGGTGGGGTGGAACAGCCGGGCCCCCGCTAGGATGTCGTCCGGCAGCCAGCATATTATCGAGACGATGTTATATCATAGGATCGATGTTTCAACCAGCTGCTTCCCTTGTGAGGATGATCAAACACGACCCAGAAGCAACGGACGAACTCGGCGTAGCTGCCCTGGAAGGGCACCTCGGTGTTCCGGACGGCGGTGGCCCACTCCAGGGCTTTGCCGGACAGGCAGGAGACGAGTGAGGAGATTTTCTGGGCATCAGTCGGCGCAGGATGAATCGCCTGGAGTGCGATGTCCACCTGTAGCAGGAAACCCTGGCAGCAGTCCGCCGTCCCGTTGTAATCCCGGGGGAGCGGGATGTGCATCGCTCCGACATCGGGAGGTGGGGAGGCGGTAATACAGCCAGGGCTGCGGGAGCGGACTGGGCCAACTAGGCGCTGAAATGCCTGGACGAGGTTGGCCAAGGTGGCGCCTAGGTTGGCCAGGATGGTGGTATGGTCCTGTATGTCCTCTGCAACACCGGCCCCTTATTCGACTCCGTGCTCCATTTTCTTCATTTTTTGTTGGTGTGTTATTCTGTCAGCTCGTTCGTAAGACGGAGGTGAAGCAGACTGCGGAGTCGGTAGGTTGATATTCACCTATTTATTATCTGAGCTGACTTATGCTCATCACGGCGAGACAATAACATACAAATACAAAGTGAGCAGAGGGAACATATATACTGAGGGGAATGACTGTGAATGATGATCAGGTGCGCTAGACGAGACAACAGGTGCAATGAGTTGATGAGATGGGCAATGGTGTCAGAAGGCCGGTGACGTCGAACGCCGAAGCCCGCCTCCTGCAGGGGGAGGATGGGCAGCAGATGGCGTAGTCGTCACAATTGGAAACTAACTTCTTTCCTTACAATCTAAGATTTTCCTAAATGAACTGATATGGTGATTTTGTATGTATGAAGGTTTGTTTCTCGCAAGACAGGTGGGAAACTCTGTACGATGACAATCCCAATATTGGACTGTATTTGTGATGATGCTTAATGATCTACATTATGACTGCTATCATGGTGTGTTTGGATAGTAAATAGTTCCCTATTATAGGTGGTCCCTGTCAAAGGTAGATGTTTTCCCTATTTTAAAGGTAGAATCTTTCACAGGTACAACCGGATATTTATAAGTCTTTTGTATGATATTGTCGCATGGATCATGATACGGACAAGGGGGGTTTTGATTGCTCAGTATACTTGGGTAAATGTTTCATTATGATGTCATGTTTTTCGACAGATTTTCTGCTGAACACTGTTAGCCAGTTGATGTCAAAATGTTTCTCGACACTTATAATCTGAGATAGCGGAGGGATTGGTGACTGTCATACATTGGGTTATGTGTCAGTGCAGTGGGTCAATTGTCTTGTTTACATTCATTTTCATTTGAGGAACAATAAGACCTCATTGGTCAGATACTCCTTTCTTTGTTTTGTCTTAGTTTGTAACATAAGTAGATTTTTCTTTTCATTAGGAATTAAATCGCACTTACTGTTTTATACCTGTAATGGTTTTCTTTGAAAGTTTGATGGGGGGAATGTGGGATCTTGGAAGTGAATGTGCCTAGATAATGAGATTTACAGAAACGTCTCTGTTTAGATTCTCCATGACGGTTGCGCTCTGGTAACCACAGGAATGTTTACATTGACCAGTTGGCATGGGGGTTACTGTCTTGTCTTTGCTGGTCGCTTTTGATATGTCTCTATGAGCTTGCCCCATCTTACCACTGGGATTCTTGCCCATTCCTCCTTGCAAAACAGCTCCAGCTCCTTCGAGTTGGATGGTTTGCGCTTATGAATAGCAATCTTTAAGTCTGACCACAGATTTTCTATTGGATTGAGGTCTGGGCTATGACTAGGCCATTCCAGCACATATAAATGTTTCCCCTTGAACCACTCAAGTGTTGCTTTAGCAGTGTGTTTGGGTCATTGTCCTGCTGGAAGGTGAACCTCCGTCCTAGCCTCAGGTTTTGCTGAAAGTAATGGCTATCTTCTGGCCACTCTGCCATAAAGCCCAACTCTATGGAGCGTACGGCTTATTGTCATCCTATGTACAGAAACTCCAGTCTCTACTGTGGAACTCAGCTCCTCCAGGGTTACCTTCGGTCTCTTTGCTGCCTCTCTGATTAATGCCATTTTGGTGGGCGGCCATCTTTTGAGAGTTTTGCTATTGTGCCATGTTCTTTCCATTTGGTTATGATAGATATGATGGTGCTCCTGGGGATCATCAAAGATTTTGATATTTTTTATAACCTAACCCTGACTTGTACTTCTCAACAACATTGTCCCTTACTTGTTTGGAGAGTTCATTGATCTTCATGGCAGTGTGGTTAGTGGTGCCTCTTGCTTAGGTGTTGCAGCCTCTATGGCCTTTCAAGAAAGGTGTGTATATTTACTGACAGATCATGTGACACTTAGATTGCACACAGGTGGACATCATTTCACTAAATATATGATTTCTAAAGGTAATTGGTTGTACCAGAGCTTTTTATGGGCTTCATAACAAAGGGGGTGAATACATATGCACATGCCAATTTTCAGTTTTTTATTTAAAAAAAAATAGTTTTATGTATATATTTTTCTCATTTCACTTCTCCAACTTAGACTATTGTGTTCTGATCCATCACATATATTACAGCTTTTAGTTCAATGTTTTTTATCTGAATTGTAACAAAATAGGTAAAAAGCCAAGGGGGTGAATTATTTTGCAAGGCACTGTATGTAACATCGATTAATGTATCATTATTTGTAGTGGGGAATGCTAAACTGGTTAAACAATGTTGATTTCGCGTCGGTAGCTCAAACGGTGCAAAAAGTGGATACCACATAATAGTTAATTACTGATAATTAGAATACCTAAGATCGAAAAACCTTTCATAATTTGCAGTGGGGATAGCTTAAACATGTGAAACAAAGGTGGTTTTGTGTCTGTAGCACGAACAATTCAAAAGATATAGCCAAATAGTTGATTAAAGCTAATTAGCATTCATAAAATGGATAAACGTGTCCTACTTTGAAGTAGCGATATCCCAAACAGTTGAAACAAAGTTGGTTTCATGTCTGTCGCTCGAACAGTTCAAATGTTTCTTTCATATTATTCCATCTTTATTTAACTAGGTAAGCCATAAAATAAGAAACCAAACGGAGTACAATGGAGGAATACAATGGATATGGATGGATATGTTCCCGTTTACAACAATGTGAAGCTTGGTTGTGTGTGCTGATATTCAGTCAACAAAAGACAGAGAATTGCTTATACAAATCTGAATGTATTTGTTTAATACAGTACAACACATTTCTGATCTTGTCAATGACAGTTTTCTTTCTGATTGACAGAATAAAATCATAATAGTAATTATCAGTTATATTATCATTATATGTGGTACATAAAAGGATCATCTTTAATGACTTTATACTTTACAAACTTATTTTCAATTAAGTTCAAGTTCAAGTAATACTAAAATGCATTTTACATAATTGCTAAATCATGTACAAAGTAATGTAATTAATCAGTTTGTGAACATGCATTGCAATTTATTCCTAGATCAAAAATGATGGATCATCAGCCTTCTTAATGATATGATTTGAATTCCAAAACAATTAGAAAATAAACCACGAATTGGAAGTGTAGATGAGTGGGGTATGGCTTATATTGTTATTTTTGCCACCTGTGATTGGAAGTCAATTTTAATAAAAGAAACGATAAACTAACAAAGACAATATACAGACATGCAAGTGGGTTTTATATGTCTTCATCTATCTTAGTAGACCATTATCTCTGGACATTTAGTGGAGTGCCAGGCAGAGCCACTGAAAAATATGAAGACCAACACAAATCAATTTTCATAGTTCATAATAAATGTATTCAAATGTATTAAATTAAAAAATGTAAGGTTAGAACATACCTGCAATATATCCAGTTCGATCTTCCCCTTCTTATTTATATCAAGTGTTTTGAACATTTCTAATTGGGAAAGAGGGAGAAATTGAGAGACAATGAGAATTGTTTGTTAATAACTTGTATATTTAGTCACATTAGGTAATTGTAATATATTTTAATGTTAATTTAAAACATCAGTTTTTTTATTATCTTAGATCCAAGCAGGGACGCCGACAGGAATCCCAGGGCCCGGGACAAAATTGAATGTTTCTTTATAGCACAGGATACCAAGATTGACTGATTAATAAATAATTAAATTTAAGCTAACCAAATGGCCCCTCCCAGGCCTGAGCCCGGGACAATGTTACTGGTTGTCCCCCCCTGTTGGCGTCACTGGACCCAAGGCTTTCTTTACAATTTGCACCTTCTGTTCGCAGAATCAGAAACTCTCTTAATCAGAAACACTGTGACATACCACAGCCTTTAACCAATTATAATTCAAGTCTTGATCTACCGAATTTGAAATATACAACATTAGTTTTAGATTAGATTCAACTTGATTGTCATTGAACAGTACTTGTACTGTTCAACGAAATGCAGTTTGTGTCTAATCAGAAGTGCAAATAGAGTAGTGCAGAAAAATGTACAACTATTAAGTGAATGTATATACTAGTGGAATGTATAGGTGTGCTATTAATGCAAATGCATTACATATGGCAACTCGGTATGTGTAGTGGAAAATGCACAAATGTACAGGTATTAAGTATAATGCGTGTACAAGAAATATAAATAGTTGTGGCAATTCTCAATGGCATACTGAATTTGCAATTGAGGGAAATTGGAGTAGAGTAGTGTGTGCAACTAAAATGCAGGGATTGCAGCAATGAGGTTCCTGAGGTAGACATGTACCTGTAACAACTGAAAATGCAAATACAGTGGCAGTTCTTAATATGCAATGTGCAATAAGGGCACAATTAAGTTGCAAGTTTAAGATTCAAGTTAGCATAGGCAAATGAAATTCAGGAATAGCAGCAATGACACATGAACTGAAAAATCTCATCAGACTTGTCCAGTAGTGCAGAGTGATGGCATAGTTAGTGATGGGAAGTTACAGAGTTCAGCAGGTTCACAGCAGATGGAAAGGAACTGTTCCTGACCCTGCTGTTGCAAGAACCTAGTGACCTGTACTGCCTGCCTGATGGGACGAGGGCAAACAGTTTGTGGCATGGATGTGAAGGGTCCCTTGTGATGCCACGCCTCTACGCAGCAACCACCTAACAACACTGGGGCACAGTTGGTCAGAATGCTCTCGATAGTGCAGTGGTAGAAGTTCACAAGGATCTTAGAAGACAGATGGGCCTTCTTCAACCTCTTCAAGAAGTACAGGCGCCGCCGCACCTTTTTGACCAAGGCTTAGGTGTTGAGATACCCTGGGCACCCAGGAATATGAAGCTGGACACGCATTGCATAAGTGTGACTACAGCATTTTGATTTCCTGTAATTCACAATGAGCTCTTTGGTTTTCTTTTAATTGAGGCCCAGGAATGTTATCAGCACACCATGCCGCCAGGCATATGACCTCCTCCCTGTCGGCTGACTCGTCACTGTCACTGATCAGACCTACCAACATGTTGTAACTGTGTCTTTTGTGCTAGCAATTTTAAATACTGACAATTTATGTTATTGCAATTTAACACTTTAAAGTCTAACTAAAACACTGTATGTTGTTTTTTATTGTATAGTTTTTTTGGCTTTTAATACCCAATCATGTTACTGACCTGTTGCCAATTGATTAGTTGTGTCTTTTGTTGCCTGTCCCAATGTTTTTTAAACATGATGCTGCCAACTTAATTCAAAGTGGGCATCAAATTCAAAGTGGGCATATATGTTTTAAGAAACAATAAAATGTCTCAGTTTCAACATGTCTTGTATTATTTTCTATTGAATATATGGTTTAAATGGTTTGCACATAATTGCATTTTGTTTTCATTTACATTTTATGCAAGTGTCCCACATTTTTGGAAATGGGGTTGTATATGGTTAACCCATAATAATTATAATCAGACATGGAATTACAAGTTTGAAAATGAGTGGTTTTGACCCATACATGGCATTGTACTAGATTTTTGGGGAATCAATTTTACACCCAGTAGCCAACTGACGCAATGCATCTTTAAATTAGTTGCACTTCCCAGGTAAAGTTAATTAGGTAGATTCAAATTGATTGTCATTGAACCAGTACAAGTACAACAAAATGCAGTTAGCATCTAACCAGAAGGGCAAATAGAAGGACAGAAAATTCCTGTTTTTAAATAAAATAAAACTACACACGCAATTACAATCACACTAAAAGCACGAAAACAATGTTACTTGCTTTATGGACACCAGTTATCCTAAAATAATAAAAGTTACATATTTTAAAAGTAACTATTATTGAGCCATCTATCAAATGGCCTTCTTAAGTAAAAAAAAAAATCACTCACTGAATAACATTTCCACTCGTATCAGGCAGCCAACGAAGCAGTCAAAGTCAATGGCATACTCCGAGTTAGCATACCGGTACACAATTAGCTGGAGCACCTCGCTGTTCAGCTGAAATCCTGCAATGGTGGAAAACATAAAAATTTCAACATGGAGTTAAGAAACACTAATAAATATTTATCATAATATTACAATATTATGTGGCATTAGTAGTTGTGTAACACATAACATGTAAATACTGTGAGATTGCTAGGTAAATGTGTCTTTAGATGTTTAAGTTTTAACGCTCTCAACCATATGGCCCAAATGATGTACGATAACATAGGTCACATAGTAGCAATAATTATTTTTGCTGGACTTTCTATATCACCCCATGCAAACTTCACTCCTACCCACACCAGGCCTAACATAATGTGTGGCTATGAAATTCTTTGTACTAGCTCACTTATTTCTGTGCTAGTGTACATTATGTATGTTTTGGGGCAGCACAATATTCTTACATATCGCCACGAAAGGGTTATCATAAACATTGTAACTTTGATGAAATGTTACTCCAAGCATTTCCTCTCTTAAATTTCTGTGTTTCTAGGCATCTACAGTGGGGAGAACAAGTATTTGATACACTGCTGATTTTGCAAGTTTTCTTACTTACAAAGCATGTAAAGGTCTGTAATTCTTATCATAGGTACACTTCAACTGTGAGAGACGGAATATAAAACAAAAATCACATTGCATGATTTTTTAATAATTAATTTGTATTTTATTGCATGACATAAGTATTTGATACATCAGAAAAGCAGAACTTAATATTTGGTACAGAAACCTTTGTTTGCAATTACAGAGATCATACGTGTCCTGTAGTTCTTGACCAGGTTTGCACACACTGCAGCAGGGATTTTGGCCCACTCCTCCATACAGACCTTCTCTATATCCTTCAGGTTTTGGTGCTGTCGCTGGGCAATACGGATTTTAAGCTCCCTCCAAAGATTTTTATTGGGTTCAGGTCTGGAGACTGGCTAGGCCACACCAGGGCCTTGAGATGCTTCTTACGGAGCCACTCCTTTGTTGCCCTAGCTGTGTGTTTTGAGTTGTTGTCATGCTGAAAGACCCAGCCACGACCCATCTTCAATGCTCTTACTGAGGGAAGGAGGTTGTTTGCCAAGATCTCGCAATCCATCCTCCCCTCAATACGGTGCAGTCGTCCTGTCCCTTTTGCAGAAAAGCATCGCCAAAGAATGATGTTTCCACCGCCATGCTTCACGGTTGGGATGGTGTTCTTGGGGATGTACTCATCCTCCTTCTTCCTCCAAATATGGCGAGTGGAGTAGAAAAAGCTCTATTTTTGTCTCGACAGACCACATGACCTTCTCCCATTCCTGCGCTGGATCATCCAGATGGTCATTGGCAAACTTCAGACGGGCCGGGACATGCACTGACTTGAGCAGAGGGACCTTGCGTGTGCTGCAGGATTTTAATCCAGGACAGCGTAGTGTGTTACTAATGGTTTTCTTTGAGACTGTGGTCCCAGCTCTCTTCAGGTCATTGACCAGCTCCTGCCGTGTAGTTCTAGGCTGATCCCTCACCTTCCTCATGATCACTGATGCCCCATGAGGTGAGATCTTGCATGGAGCCCCAGACCAAGGGAGATTGACCGTCATCTTGTTTGATTGAGTGTGTGGACATGTATCTTTTATACAGGTAACGAGTTCAAACATTTGCAGTTAATACAGGTAATGAGTGGAGAACAGGATGGCTTCTTAAAGAAAAACAAACAGGTGTGTGAGAGACGGAATTCTCACTGGTTGGTAGGTGATCAAATACTCATGTCATGCAATAAAATGCTAATTAGTTATTTAAAAATCATACAATGATTAGAGACCTCTACATGTTTTGTAAGTAGGAAAACCTGCAAAATCAGCAGTGTATCAAATACTTGTTCTCTCCACTTTATGTATGTCAGTTTTGCTCACAAAATAAAATATTTCACAAAGCAAAAATTATCCTCCAGTGGCTCAGATTATACACTGATTATATATCAGTGTATAATCACCCCTACATTGGCTGGAAGAAATTGCTAATAGAGCTCTCGTGCTGGAAAAATATTTAGAATCTGACTGAATTTTTGAGACACACTTACAACAGACCAAAATAAATGCAAATGAGAAGACCTAGGCATTACCTATTTTCTTTAAAATACAACAGTACTAATTAGTAATTGGTGGACGTAATTGGCTATGAAAAACAATTAAACAATAATACAAACAATAACACAACAAAATAAATGGATATATGATAAACTGGCTCCAACAGCTACTGAATGCTGGGCAATGTTTTTCACAGCTTGTAGATTCAGTGCTGTTGGTAATGTCTGTGCCAACTTGTTTTTTGACAATTATTGTGTCGGATAGTTTGTGGGACATTGAAAGTACTGCATTTTCTTTAATGAAATAATTATTAACAATACCTGCTTCAATCAATGCCCCTCTCAGCTCATGGGTGCTCATCGTGCCAGTGTTGTCTGAGTCATTACTTTTGAAGATTTCCTACAGTACATCAAAAAGATCTTAGTAACTTTACATTTGAAGGAGACACGTAACCCAGATAATGTGGAAATAAGTCTTTTGAATGGGTGTACATCGCCAATAGTTTTCAAAATATTCACTCTTAAGAGATAATGTGTTGCCCAATGATTTTCTCTGGTTAATTTAGGTTATTCCTCAACTGGATTCTGATCAGATAATAAAGTTCAATATTTTACCTTTTGGCAAAGAAATCCTTTGTACATTACGCAATATTTTTAGTGTCATTGTTGCAATAAATAATGAAGCATCACCAAAAAGTGTAAAAATGCATTTAGTTGTATCCAAATTAACAATATGTTTACATACACAGTTCTCTACCCACTTTCCTCTTGCTATCCCACTGGTACATGTTAATCTTTGTCTCATCTGTCCACAATACCTTTTTTCAGAACTATGCAGGTTTTTTTAGGTACTTTTAAGGACATAAAGGCTAAGAGAGAAATCAGAATTTTACATGGAAGGAAATGGGGGAGGGTTATGCTTTTTCAATTCCAGTCTTAGGGAGTGTTGACAATTTTTTCATTAAGTCCAAGGGAAGGTCATTCAATGTTATAATCAATTACAATTCAGTAGTTTATCTGTCAGACATCCCCTATTGGGATGTAAAGGCATGATTACCTGACAACAGTAAATTATGTAGTTGACATTTAAGCGTTGCGTGATGTGTCATAGCATGTTCTAAATTATATATCAATATCCAGCTGGAATAATAAAGCTGTAAATGGATTATCGGACAGCAAAACAAGAAATGTAATTGTCACTTTACATAGTAAATACACATAAAAATCTAATTTAGAAAAAACTCTGTTTATACATAGTTTTAGTTAATTTTGTATAATAATGTTAGGGTTATAGTCTCCAAGATGCCCTATTTCCTTAAATGTAGTTATTTTCAGCTCCTAACATGAGAAATGACTAATGAATATGGATTGGGTCTATTCATTTCCTGTATCTTTGGTCCCTCTGATAGGGCCTTTCTGCTACCTACAACATATTGATCTAGATGGACATAACTCCCCGAAATAAATATAAAACATTGAAAAACTGCATGCAACTAACAGAAGATTGTGTTTTCCCAGAGTCAGGACTAAGATTCAAGGGTCAGGATAGGTAAGGCTTTTGAGCAGCTATATGAATGAAGCAACAGTGAGGGTAAGTGTTATGGAATGGAAGTCTGACACTTAATAAATATAACTTAAACACACAGTGATATAAGTATATATTACATTATCGGCTGTAACATTTTTATAATGTCTTTATTAACCCAGCCAATAATGTAATAGCAAGCCAATGTGTAAGAACTTATTACATTATAGTAAAAAATTTATCACGGTATTGGTTCAGAAATGTTACGACATTATTGGTCTTACTAAATTAAGAAGGGAAAATGAATTACGTTATTGGTAGTTGTAACATTAAAAGTAGTTGTTACATTATTGGCTATTAAAGGCCCTCAGGCGCATTGCATAAAACAGACATGGTTCTGTAGTGGACATTACTGCAAGGGCTCAGGAACACTTCCGAAAAACATTGTCTGTGAACACAGTACATTGCTGCATCCACAAATGCAAGTTAAAACACTACAATGCCAAGAAAAAAACCATACACAGTGGTTATAAAAAGTCTACACACCACTTAAAATGCTAGTCTTTTGAGACAAAGGGATATCATGTCAAAACTTTTCCCGCCTTTAATGAGATCTATAATGTAAACAATTCAATTGAAATACAAACTGAAATCTTCGAGGGGGAATAATTTAAAATTAAAGGTCACATTAAAAATTTAAAATATTCTAACCACAATAAAAATTTGGGAAAAAGTCCCCAATATCTTTGATTTATAAATTGAAAAGTGTGGATTGAAGTGCACCTGCGCCTGATCAAGTACCTATACTTATTGTTGTCCTGAATTAGTTGGTTGTGACGCGCGAATATGAATGTCCACTATAAAACTAACTTGACCTCGCTCGTTGTTCGTACTGTGGGCCTATAGTATAAGCTATATTTGCATACATATTGTTGAGTTGAAAAGTTAATTTTTCAGAATGCACTCGATCTACATGATAATGGGATAGTTGGTCTAAAATCATATTTATCAAAATATTCACTAACCAAATGTTAGTCCAGAATTGACACTCATTTTCTCCAAACCTTTCATTATTCAGCTCTGTCCCCAGCTGTAATTAACATTCTTAGTATCATTAAAATTCATGAAAGGAAAGTAAATGTCCCACTACAGAAAAGCTGCATTGCAAGCGGAAAATGACAAAACACTCCAAACTAAGACTAGTGGTGTTGATTAACTCAAAGAACACAACAATTTTGTATTCCCCAAAAAAAGTTGTAAGTTTCATGATATTTGTCATTTCAAACAAACAAGTTCTTCCTGTTTATCAGTCAGTTTTGTTCACAATTGCATCATTGTCTGTGCCTTCTTTCGGGAAGGGGAGTCACAGTAAACAAAAGTTAATATTCGCTAGCTAGAGAGCAAGTAACCTATTTCATTATTGATTTTCACCAAAAGACAGTCAACGTTTACTTGCTTGAGAGACAAAGGAAAATACATTTTGTAAATACAAGCAGGAAGAAGACATGTTCCAAAGCTATCACCCTAGCCTTGTCAATTGCAGCAGTACTGCTTTTTTGGTGATGACTCATTTATACATAAATTCTTTATGTAGTCCCATCAGCAGGGTTTGTTCCAGCTGGTGAGAAGATCTCGCTAGTTTTCGCGTATTTTTTGCAACATAGTATCTTAATTTTGATGATCGCTTGTGGACTGCTTATGTATGGGCTGCTTATGTACTCTGTGTGCATGCATAGTGCAAGTTTTTCAAGTTTGAGTTAACGTTGACAAGACACGGCTAAATTGTGTTATTGGAACGGCTTGAGCCTTAAATGGAAGTTGGGGTTCATTCAAGGCGGCTATTTCAATTCAGCACGGATTTCATTTGCGGCGTTGATGGAATACCCCCCAGGTCTCTTGTATCCTTTCTTTGAAAATAAAACATGATTGTGGCATTTTCCACAACGATTTAAATAAAACTGAAGTCCACCAACAACATTCCCGATAATGCGCCAGCTAGAGAGCTTCTGGAGGTTAAAGTTCACTCCCACCCCAATGACATCATCGCCAAAGCACACAAGCTGTGTGAGTGGCTGTAGGAAATAGCTTGCTAGTGCTGGTTTGGATTGCCCCAAATTCCACCAGTTGTTTTGTCAGTGTACACTTAAAAATTGATGCTACCGCAACAGATTACTAAATGTAGTTTGAAGTGTTTGGAAGGAGTTATCTGCTTCCAATGCACCTCTGCTGTAGTGGGACGATTAGTTTCCATTCATGAATTTGGACAATGCTAAAACACTAAATACAGACGATGACACAGCTGAATAATGCTTGGATGGAAAAAATGACTGTCCATTCTGGACTAACTTTAAGTTAGTGCATTTTTAGATAAAAATGATTTTATGACAAACCATCCCTTTAATCTGCATTTTGATTCAAGAGGGTCATGTTTTTTTCCCTGAATTCTTTTTTAAAGCATGCTTAAATATGTTCAAATAAGCTGACAGTTTCAACTTTAACTTCATAGTTAATATATCACTTATAGTACCAAGTGTTGGAGTTCAGAAACAAAAAGTAAAATGTATTACTGTAAAAAAATATTACATTTTACTGTAGGTAGATACTGCATATCATTAATGTGTGCCAGACAAGCATTCTCCTCTGAAATTATTAAAACTTGTTTCTAGCAAGTATCATCACAGATGTACACTCACATCACATATGTACACCTAAAGGATTATTAGGAACACCATACTCATACTGTGTTTGACCCCCTTTTGCCTTCAGAACTGCCTTAATTCTACGTGGCATTGATTCAATAAGGTGCAGAAAGCATTCTTTAGAAATGTTGGCCCATACTGATAGGATAGCATCTTGCAGTTGATGGAGATTTGTAGGATGCACATCCAGGGCACGAAGCTCCTGTTCCACCACATCCCAAAGATGCTCTGTTGGGTTGAGATCTGGTGACTGTGGGGGCCAGTGAACTCATTGTCATGTTCAAGAAACCAATCTGAAATGATTCGAGCTTTGTGACTTGGTGCATTATCCTGCTGGAAGTAGCCATCAGAGGATGGGCCATGGTGGCCATAAAGGGATGGACATGGTCAGAAACAATGCTCAGGTAGGCCGTGGAATTTAAACAATGCCCAATTGGCAGAAAGGGGCCTACACCATTACACCAGAAAACATCCACCATTACACCACCACCACCAGCCTGCACAGTGGTAACAAGGCATGATGGATCCATGTTCTCATTCTGTTTACGCCAAATTCTGACTCTACCATCTGAATGTCTCAACAGAAATTCAGACTCATCAGACCAAATTTTTCCAGTCTTCAACTGTTCAATTCTGGTGAGCTCTTGCAAATTGTAGCCTCTTTTTCCTATTTGTAGTGGAGCTGATTTGTACCCGGTGGGGTCTTCTGCTGTTGTAGCCCATTCGCCTCAAGGTTGTGCGTGTTGTGACTTCACAAATGCTTTGCTGCATAACGAGTGGTTATTTCAGTCAAAGTTGCTCTTCTATCAGCTTGAATCAGTCGGCCCATTCTCCTCTGACCTCTAGCATCAACAAGGCCTTTTCGCCCACAGGACTGCCACATACTGGATGTTTTTCCCTTTTCACACCATTCTTTGTAAACCCTAGAAATGGTTGTGCGTGAAAATCCCAGTAACTGAGCAGATTGTGGAATACTCAGACCAGCCCGTCTGGCACCAACAACCCATGCCACGCTCAAAATTGCTTAAATCACCTTTCTTTCCCATTCTGACATTCAGTTTGGAGTTCAAGAGATTGTCTTGACCAGGACCACACCCCTAAATGCATTGAAGCAACTGCCATGTGATTGGTTGATTAGATAATTGCATTAATGAGAAATTGAACATGTGTTCCTAATAATCCTTTTGGTGAGTGTATGTGACATTAATAGATAATATAAAATACTGCAAATGTTATCCTTCATAATTAAGAAACATTAAACGCCCCCTATGACTGGATACCCCAGGTGTAGGGCACTCCCCCTTACCCAGATAACTGAGTCAATTTTTTTTTCCAATCAGACCAAAAGTAGACAAATATGTCCTTCCCATTTGAAGTCTAAACATCAATGCTTAATACATTTCAAAATAGTTTTTTTAAAGTTATTGTTTGGATATCATCAACAAAAATGGAAAACAATTTGACTAAAACTAACCCTTGCAATGCAAATACACGTCTAGTATTCCACATTTCAGACTTACCAAATACCTCTGGATCTTAGTCCACAAAGCATGAAACTCAACAAGACCCAACTTTTCAGTGCCATCCCTCTGATCGTGGTCAAGGCATGATCCTAACACTTTTGTATTGCAAACACCATGCTCTACCAACGCCACATGGAACCATACATTTTTTTATAATAGGCACAAAATGACCAGTTCTCATGCACAAAAAGGATACATCCATCAGACTGATAATGTTCCGACAAGACTCAAGGCTAAATCCATTGGTTTTGACATCAGATCCTTGAAGACACAAGGGCAAAACATTACAGTTAGGTACCCAGTGGTAAAACATCTCCCCATCAAAATGTAAATGTATATTTTATTAGTTTACTTACTCTGAGTGACCACTTGGTTTAAAAGCTGTTGCAGTTCCAAGGCTGTAATTTGGGAATCCTTTAAAGTAATAATATTAGAATCATTAATAGAATGGAAAATACAATTACTATATGAGTTTTTTAAATTAAAAACTTAAATAAAATAGAAACACATACATTTCCAGCAATCTGTGCAAACATACGTTTGAAGTGAGGATCCACATCATGCTCTTTAATATCAGGCTTGAATAAAAAATATTGCGAAAGAATACAAAAAGTAAAATAATTGTTACATATCTGCTTATATTACATGTGAAATGTAAAAATAAAACTATAATGTGAAAATGTTAAGAGAGATATAAAAGGTATTATTATGATTTACCTCTTCAATTTCCACCTTAATATCATCTTCCATTGGACTGCAACAAAACATACAAAGATAAACACATAACATACAAATAATATGCTAAACACAGTACAGATTAATGTGTAGGTTTACTGTTATGCCTTGATAGCAAAACTACATTCTTGAGCTGAGTGCAACTGTAAAGTGGGCACATCTTACTGCATATAAGGCCATCTAATTAACATTTAGCCTAATCTCACAACAACTTGAACTATATAACACTGAATGGTAATTATACAATATGAAACACAAGCTGTGCCATGATAAAATGGTATCGTTTCCCCATGTCTGTTTGTGTGACATCTTATATTGCAGATCTGGCCTTAAATGTATTTTTTCAAAGGTTACACTACCAGTCAAACATTTTGGAACCTCATTAATTCCACTTTATATTGAAATGTACAGTTTAATGTATTAATGTATTATTTTCAGAGGAATAACCTCTGTGTAAATGTAACAATCTGCTGGTGCTGGATAATGCCAGTTCTGCTGCTGTTTAGACATCAATGTAGTGTATTTTCTTACAAAAGGACTAATGAGTTTATCCAAGCGCTGGAGCGTGGGGATTGAGATACCGGGGTGGTACAGTAAACAGTTATGGTAACTAATTAATTGAGGGTGAATATACGATGCATGTACAGACATGGCATAAATGTCCCCATGGAGAGATCCAAGTAAAACATTGATGCAATGATTATCTCACATAGGGACTGACAGATTCTTCCTAGCATTGGAATTTGAGGATTGAGATACCGGGGTGTTGAAGTTCATACAGTCCCTCTGGAGACAAATGAGTTAGACAAGTTTAACAATCTGACTGTTTTAATTCTATTGCATTATTTTTATTTTCACTGTAAAGCACATTGAATTGCTTCTATGAATTGTGCTATTTAAATAAACTTGCTTGCTTGCTAAATTTAAGCATAGAACAAATAAACAATTGGAGACAAAAAATAAATAATGTAATTATTTTGTTTGACAACTCATCAAAGAAGCCACATTCTACAGATATAACAGCAAAACATATGTATGAGGTAAATATTTTAGTTTTTCACATTTTCTATGAAAAATGCCATGTCCAACATTATTCATACCCATTGAAACTGTTGCAGATCTTTGCAAGTTTCTATTCCATTTAAAATGGTCTTGTAATTTCCATGATGAGAGAGCATTCTTATCCCCTAAAAATTGAGAACAGCTGAAAAGCAGTAGTTCTCTAGTCTGTTACTAGTCAACTGCAAGTCATGGCTAAAAACAGAAATAGTTACATTAGTCATTTGTCTCCAGCACAATGTCTTAATGTGTTTTGTCACTTGTTTGTCATTTCCAGCCAGAAGAAACCTACTGGTCAAATGCAAATTCACTATAGCAAAGAATTTGGCATGGGTACGAATACTTTTGGGCTTAACTGTGTATGAATGGGCTGGTGAGTTATGCTTTACTTCCCCACAAAAATATTCTATATTTTTAACCCTAGTGGTGCTACTTCCATTTGACTCTCACTTGACCTGTCAAACCTGCAGCTTTAAGTTTTCCCTTCACAGCTGAATCTGAGACTTGCTTACTTCAACCAGTGTTAAGTTGTGCTTGAAGCGGTTAACCTGGGTGTGGTCTATCACACAAGCTGTTGACTTTCAGAAATGTGTCCTCTGATTCTGTTGCAGCTTTGGGAGTTATCAAGTAGCTTTGGAAGTTATCAAGTAAATTTGGGACTGTGATCCATAGGAATTGTTAGCATTAACTTTCCAGGCTTACTTTATTTCCATTCCGGCAGAACAGTGGTGAGTTTTGAAGCCAACTACTTTTCAGTTTTGGGTATCCTATTTTCTTTTTACCCTTTGGAAGTATACAGCTTACCTTTGTACCATTTTAAGTAATTCACTGGACTTGATTTGCTTGAATTTCAATAAAAACTGGAAACAAAAACTTTTGTCCGGTAGTCTATATACCTGGATTTCATCTATTGCAAAAGATTCAATGCATAGAAATAGAATTAATAAAATGAAATAATTATTGACTTGGGGATTAGTTAAATGCATATTTCTTCCTGATAAGTAAAGGAAAAAAGATCCTTGGAAGTCCCTTGCTCGATCTCTGGCCCCACCTGGCGGCAGCCGGCTTTTCAGTGAAGACACGCAGGATGAAGCTACCCTTCCTGTGCGGCTGGAAGGTTGAAGGAATGATGATATACTCCCCGGGTGAGAGCTTAAAGCGGTCGCAGATCTCACGCAGATTGATGAAGGTGCTACTCATTGCCACAGGCCTCTGTCTCAATAGCTTATCCGGGCCCAGGTGGATGTTGGTACGACCCTTGTACTGTCATGAAACACAGAGGGGAAGAATACATTGGCTAAGAAAAAATCATCCTTCCTTACCTTTTGTGCTCTGTAGTAATAGATTTTTGAAAATGTGATATGAGTACTCTGAAAATAGCAATTTACTAGGTCTATAAGAAAATGGTAATTTCTTTTCTTTTATGTTTTAAGGTATTGTACATACCTCATCAGGAACCTGAAAAAAACAAGTACAAGTAAAAATGAGAAAATTAACAAATACCTCTGTAAAATGTTTCTTTATTTCAAATGACTGTCAAAAGTAGCCAACAATCTTTTTGGAGACTAACTGGTTGTAACAAGCATTTGCTCCAGGCTTGCATCATGCCTGACACAACAAAGTTTTGACAAAAGCTTATATATAAAACATTGGGTGTTAAGACATGGAATAAATACCTGAATCCCCAGTTCGAGGTTCAGTTTTAGATTGACGTGAATGAGTTAAATTGGTAGTGTTGCACCTTGTATATGGAAAAGCCGATCGTATTGAGGTCCCGGCCAAACATCTTCTCTTTGCGGATGTCTTTTTGCATGAGACCCACCAAAAAGGTGCATCCATCTTCGCCATCATGAGGGTCATCATCCAGATCGTCCAATTTAATGGCAAACTGGGGGTTAGAGCAGAATGTGGCTGCAGAGAAATAGGGTGATATAAAATGTGTAAAAGAAAACATTGTTAACATTTTTGTTACTATAATGTAATCCATCAATAGTACATTATTGCAAACAAACATTTCTACAGTATATATAAACTGTATTTTCACATTATAATAAAAGTGACAGACACGGTACCTGGATGGTTCCTGCATCCTCCAGCGGTAGAGCCTACTCTCCAAATCCCTTCAAACTGGTAATGGTTCCACTGACCCACCTCATCACTGACCAAAGTGTCTGGAGTCAGGTTGCAGATCTCCAGCTTGGAGTACTGACTCAGGAAATCGGTGTAGGCCATCCTGGATATGGACGAATTAGGAGGATAGTACCATTCACATCAAATACATAATATTTACTTTCCTCTGACTGACTTTTGCTGATTACAATGTTATGGTGTAATTGGAGAGAACATTTTCACCAAAACTCTCCATCATCTGCAGAGTGTTCAAGCTTGGATTTCTCCTCTGGCTTAACTCCATCCCATTCTCTGGAACTGATAAAAAGGGAGAGAGAGAATATGCCAAGTGGGGGAACTTGGTTCAATCTAAAAATGGAATCCGTTCAGGCCCTGTGGCTTTTGAAGGCATGTCTGTAGCATTTACTGTGAATGGTAATCTATGCAAATATTGTCCTAGGGTTGTCCCAAGGATCCAACTTAGGATCTGCAATTGCCAAAGAATCCACTTAGGATCTGCACTAGATGCTTTAGCCTGAAATAGGAACACCCAACAAAAGTGTTTACCAGTAGCTTCACTTAAATGTTACATTTACAGTTCTGATTGTCATGGTGCCTTGATGGCAGCCTATGCTGAGTTCTCTGCTTACTTATATATTGAATTATGTATTTGTTTATGTGCATCTTTGGCAAAGTCGCATTTTATGTATTATAAGTTTGTTACACAGCCATCCCAAATGGCAGCCCTGTTACAAATGAAAACATTTTCAGTGTTGTTACTCACTCATCACTCCAGGCACCTGTCCACTCCACATGACCCCATGGGTTTCGAATCCTCACAAGCTCGACTGGAGTCCCATGCACATGTACCTTCATTTTACATGAACAATTAATAGACTGTTACAGTTACAAAGCTACATGCCTATTGTGATAACAAGTGTTTATTGCTAGACTTATATCCTTAACTTCCCTCATTGTTTTAGCATACTGTTTTCTGCAGTATCTGTATGACAAAGTAAAACAGAAACAGGATGCTTAACCTGCACTGTTTGCCTCATGAAACTGTAAAAAGGAAAAACACAAGCATACATATTGGCATTATACATGAAAAACAGTTTACTCTTACCTCTTCTGCTGCTGTGATTGAGTATGCGTGCCCCTTTACCAGCTTCTGACGAGTAATCTGCTCTGTCTGGTAAGAACTTGTTATCTACAATGGCAGATAACAAGTTCAATTACAAAAGCAGATAAATAAAAATATCCACTGTACTTCTACTATTACACAGATTAATTAATGTAGGACGGATCAAAACCAGTCCACAGTGCTTGTGGAACCCTAGGTTTTACTTAAAAAATAACATTTAATTGGATTTTAACTATTTAAGAGTTTATTATGTTAAGTTGGAGACCTAAACCCAATTGAAAACCAGGCCATGGCAAAATCTTGATTCTGTGGTCAGTAAACCATTTCTTTGTTGATTTTGATGTGTGCGTTGGATCATTGTTCTGCAGAAGAATCCAACCACGGCATAGTTCAAGCTTCCTGACAGAGGCAGCCATGTGTTGATTTAATAATTACTGATAATTGATAGAGTCCATGATACTATGTATTCTAAAAAGTTGTCTAGGGCCTCTGGAAGAAAAACAGCCCCAAAACATCAAAGATCCTCTACCATACTTCACAGTGCAGTTACTTCTTCTGCATTGCTATCTTATCTCATCTGACCATACAACCCGGTCCCATTGAAAGTACCAGTACTGTTTGCTAAAGTGAAGGTTTTTTAATGACAGCAAATATTTTATGGCATCCTGCTCAAACAACAAGTGCTTGTACTGTAGGTGGCGTCTGATTGTACTTTTGGAGATGTGGAAAATGGAAAATGTTAGCGATTTATTCAAATAAAGAACTTTTCAGTCGTTCGTATAACAGTTGATTATTTCAAGTTTAATTACGTGGATCCACGGGAACAGCCATCCCAACATTACAAAAGATTGTGACGGTGAGGTGACGGATTGTTCCGCCATCTCCCGCATTCTCCGGTTCACCAACAGCCATGAACTTATCCTGGTCCCATTAATTTGTCTTGTCTTGTCCTTCGTTGTTCACACCAGGTCCCAATCATCCCTTTAGTATGTGTTTAAATGTTCCTCCTCTGCTCCCCTCAGTTAAGAGTCATTGTTTCATGTCGGTGGATGTAAGTAGTAGTGTGTTTATCTATGTTCATTTTCATTTTGCAGTTTACCTCGGTGCTCTTTGTTTTCTGTTCTGTTGTTTTGTGTATGTTTGTTCACAATTAAAGAGTACATCGAGCAGCAACCTTCTGCCTACGCCTGGTCTGCTTCACCCCACTACACAATCCTTGACAAAGATGAACAGGGTAATGCCATGACAGACTGCTTCTCCTTTCATTATGTCTTTCTCCTCTTTATACCCCCCCGGTCAGCTCCTGCAAATATTATCTCTTATGCTATAAGATACATACAGAAAACAAGTCGTCATACTAATCGTAAAACAAGATAGAACTCTACATTGTCATGGTAACCAATGTTCTAGGTCATGGTTAACAGACCTCCTAACCTGAGCTACCCCTGGTCTCTGTCCCACCCGAGTGTGAGAAACAGAGGAGACACAGACAACTTCACCTTGGAGCCATCTGTACAGGGCCATGGATAAGATAGGTTTTAGGCCTGGCTCATTCAGTCCAGGCCATAACAACTTCTAAGAACAGGGCATGCTGACCTAAGTCTCCTTCTCTACGTGGCAACCATGAACAGTCTAAAGCAAAATCTAGGCCTAGTCTAAACAGTCCATTTATTACAGTAAATTAGCAGAATAATGGATAAATCAGGATATGGTAATAAATTAATCCTTAACAGAGACTTTCTGACCCCAAGACACAATAAATGTCTACAATTCTTCAGCTGCGATCCTTGAATATTCTTTGGCCATTCAAACAATCCTCACTGTATGTGTGGTCAAAATAGACATATGTCCTATTCCAGTCTGATTATCAACATCTCCAGTTGCTTTAAACTTCTTAATTATTATTGTGGAAATTGGCATTTTCACACTGAGCTGTTTTCCTGAAGCCATTTCCTGATTTGAGGAGCTCATCAACCTTTTATCGCAAATCATTATGCATTCTCAGGTCTTTCCAATAGTGATCAATGGCTGAATCTCAGTTCGCATAATACATACTACATACTGCAAGTACATACTTTGCGGTTGATGATGAAATACGTACTCTTTAATATAAAGTAAGATAGTATGCCTGTATTGGGATATATTAATGTGTCATAAGATTGCATATCGAGATTAGATAATTTTGTTGTGCATTAAAATCAAGACAAGTTTTTTTTTAATATTTAGCTAGGATATAAGCATTGTGTTAACATCTCAAAAGTTTTTGCCTCACCGTGCAAGCAGAGCCGGCCTAGAAGAGCTAATGTCCCTGACTGGCTGGCTGAGTGACTGACCTTGTTAAATAGCATAGTGGTTAGAAATGCAGTACAGAAAAATAGGTCCCGGGCTTGACTCCCATAACAGTTAAAACAAATTATGCCTGACATTCAGGACAGACAAAATCTTAGCTGGCTATAACCTTATGTAGCTACGTAATAGGAAACCTAAAATAAAACTGTTCTGGTAGATATTAGGATTTGTTCAGGAAAGACAAACACTTCTCTGCCTATACGATTCTCTCATCTTTTCACTTGACCAAAAAGTAAATTATCATCACCTATAGTGAAATATACTCTATCAATGTCATTCAATGTTAAAGTGGCAAAGTGGCAAAAGAGGATTTGTTCAGGATAGACAAAAACTTGCTACAAACTTCAGTAGCTACGTGAAGCCTAAAATGAAACTGTTTACTGTAGTGATGACCAAACGAGGTACTGTAGCAGCAAGATATTATGCTGGCAGCACTCAGATTTTCATTACCAGAATAAAAGCCATCATTGACATTTATAAGACTATATAGTTAACAATGTAGTATGTAAAAAATAACAGACAAGAACAACATTGAAATGGACATTAAACATAAAATTATAGACTAGATTGACTGACCAGATTGTTAGCTATATCACCTTATATAGTTCAATGCTGGCTTTTATTTTGAAAAAGAAAATATGAGTTAGCTCAGCTAGCATAACATCCTGCTGAAGAACATTAATGAAGGCCATCACTAGTTTACTGTTATATCTCAAATATTTCTGGTGGATTTCCAAAGTATATTGTAGGATTTCTTCAGGATAGTTAAACACTTTGGTGACTACACAATTCTCTCGTTTTTTCACTTGACGAAAAAGCCTGTTAGCACCTATACTGATACAGTAGTTACTGCATCAATTGTCATTCATGAATGGCTAATAAGCTGTAAAATGGCCAGTGGCAAAAGATATACAGTTAATAGATGTTATTTGTGGTGGAGGTAAACTTAATAAGAAACTCAGTTTAACACAATGGTTAATGGTGTCTAACAAAATATTCAAACTTGACGTGATGTTAATGCATGACAAAATAATATAATGTCAAGAGGCCATACTAAGACCTGGCAAATGTTCGGCTCTGTGGCATAGTGGTTAATTTCACGTGGGCCCCTCGGGTTCGAATCTCGAGAGGGCAGCCACGATCAACCCTTTGTATTGCAGGCAGGCTGAACCAGGCTTGTCTGGTTTTTTGTTTATGTATTCATTTTTTAATGACAGGTTTACATACTCAACAAACAGCATCCATATACATTATGGCTTTGGCACCAGCAGTTTGAATAGCTTAAAAGCTAGTGGTACTATTGTCTTACTAATTGGAGCGGTCATAAGAATTGAGCAGATGCTAGCAAGGCTGAAGATGAACTACCAAAAATAACCTTGCTTGAACAAAGGTAACTAGATACAATTGACAATTGATCTGCATCTAATGTATTGGGCCTAAAACAACTAATCAAGGCCTAATAGGTTATTTTAGCTGGCATTCTACATTTCATGGCCCAACAATGTTTGTTTTTCTTTCATATGTGAATTTTTATTAATATACACTACCGTTCAAAGGTTTGGGGTCACCTGGAAATGTCCTTGAAAACATACAGCAAATTAGTTTGATTACAAAATGATAAATTAATAGAAAAATAGTCACTGACAATGTTAAAAATAATGATTCACCCCATGCTTCCTGAAGCACCTCCCACAAGGGGGACTGGCTTGATGGGCACTTATGTACTATACGGTCAAGCTGCTACCACAACATCTCAATTGGTTTAAGATCTGATGACTGTGCTGGCAACTCTATTATAGACAGAATTCCAGCTAACTGCTTCTTTCTTAAATAGTTCTAACATAGTTTTGAGTTGTGCTTTGGGTCATTGTCCTATTCTAGCAAGAAATTGGCTCCAATCAAGTACCAACCATAGGGTATGGCATTTAACCCTGCAGAAATCTCCCACCACCAAAGCACCGCCAGACCTTCACATTGCCTCCACCATACTTGACAAATGGCGTGAAGCACTTCTCCAGCATCTTCTCAATTGGTCATTGTCTCTCAAATATTCTTTGTGATCTGAACACCTCACAATTAGATTAATTTGTACATAATTTGCAGTGTTTAATCTTTTCTTTTTATTGGCCAGTCTGAGATATGCCTTTTTCTTTGAACTCATGTAACAGCCTGCTGGTGTAACCTCTTCACTGTTGATGTGGAGACTGGTGTTTTGTAAGTACTATTCAAGGAAGTTGCCAGTTGAGGATACATTACGGGCATGAGAAACTTAACATAATGTATAAGTGCAGACTAATGCTGAACAACATACAATAGATAAGCTGTGGTGGCCAGTACTGATAGGCCCCCCACACCCTGTCCACACCTTCTGCTAGGAACTGCCCATATCATAGATTCTATCGATATGCCCCTGAAGCATAAGGGAGGATGGAACATACCATTCAAGCTTATCATGTTGGATGAACCTTTCATATTGCAAGATAATAGATTGTCTAATGGTTGGCTACGATCTCTGACTGCCTTCTATGTGTATTGGCATAAAAGACTGGGTTAACTTTGTAATTATTGGAGAACATGTAAGAACTATGGAAGATCAACATTTTGGAGTCATGCTAAGTAAAGATTCTCCCCTGACCACTGATTGCATTCATTTTGTTCATGGATCAAAAGTGGACAGAATCTAACAAGGACCTGTGAGACATCAAATTAGGCACTCTTCCACTCCTTCTATTCTCATTAGTGCCAGTTTGCACTGTTCTGTATTGCACATCGTTGTACGAGCTCTTCAGTTTTTTGGCAATTTATCAGATGGAATAGCCTCTGTGCTAACATTACTGCAAAACGGTTCTCTAAAGATCAATTAGCCTTGTAAAATTATAAACTTAGATTAGAAAACAACATGGAACACAGGAATGATGGTTGCTGGTAATGCTGCATTCATGCCTATGTAGATATTCTATAAAACATCTGACATTTCCAGCTACAGTAATCATTTACAACATTAACAATGTCGACACTGTATTTTTGCTCAATTTGATGTGATTTTAATGGACAAAAAAATTGCTTGTCTTTCGAAATCTAAGTGACCTCAAATTTGAACGGTATTGTAGGTGACAGTAACTTTCTTTTTTGTCAAGTGAAAAGACGAGAGAATCGTTGCAAACCCCTCCTCTTTTACAGCGCAAGGGATTGTCTGTGTTACCCCAAAAGGCGTGCATGGTTGCATACATCAAAAATCCACTTTAGTATGCACTTTTGGCATACTATTTACAGCGTATTATGGTTTGGGATATACATATCTTAGTCTTGCATGCTATATAGTATGGATAGTATGCTAATTGAGATTCTGCCTTTGGGATTTGGCCTGTGTGTCATCGTATTTATACCCGAGTGAAACAGGAAATCATGGCTTATCACTTAAATATTTGTCATCACTATGGTAAACTTCAAAAGATTAAATAATGTGCAATAAGCATTGTCTGAGATGTTAACAGAGATACGCATACTTCTTATCCATGTCAAATTTGGTATATACTAATTTTGTTCGGTTAAGTTCCCTTGCTCACTCAAGCTATAATTTTTATAATGCAAATATTTGATTTGAATATATTCCCACAACCTAGGAAGCATTCTTTTTTGTGGTGTACTATGTTACAACAGGAACAAAATGATTCATTAACCACACTTACATCAATGGAGCAGCCCAAAAGAGAACCCAGCCCCAAGGCCTTCTTGATTATTTTGAACAGGTATGGAGGGGCTTTGCTAAGGTTGTAGGTCTCAGCGATACCCCCAGTGAAGTCCTCAAAGGCTTCTATGGTGGAGCCCCCAGACAAGGCCTCATAGGAACTGTTGACTCTATATAAGTTTGGGAAATTAGTTTGCTTGCATTTGGTTGAACCAATTTCAAATAAGGTTAGCAAATAATGAAGATAAAAATACAAACCCATATTTCTTTATGGAAAACAATCTGAAAACATGCATCAAACACACTCAGATAGAACTGAATTTAATTTATAATCCAGACATTTTGATCCACAGAAAAAAAAGATAGTGTAATGATAACAGACTGTTTCAGTTATTTTTTAATAGGTTAACTTGTGAATACACTACTGTTCAAACATTTGGGGTCACTTACAAAGGACCTTGTTTTAAAAAAATATATATTAAAATGACATCAAATGATCAGAAGCACAGTGTAGAAATTATTAATGTTGTAAATTACAATTGTAGCTGGAAACTGCAGATTTTCAATGGAATATGTATAGTGTACAAAGGCCCATTATCAGCGATCATCAATCCTGTGTTCAAACTGCACATTGTGTTTGCTAATTCAGTTGTATCATTTTGGGAGCCTAATTGATTATAGAAGCAATAAAGCTGGCCTTTTTAGACTAGATCAATATCTGGAGTATCAACATTTCTGGGTTTGATTACAAGCTAAAAATGACCAGATATACTTTCTTAAACTCATCACAATAGTTTTCCGCTGTGCTAACATAATTGCAAAAGGGGTTTCTAAAAATAAATGTTTTTTAAATTACAAAACTTGGATTGGCAAAAATAACATGCCACTGGAATACAAGAGTGATGGTTGCTGATGATGGGCCTCTGTACACCAATGTAGATATTCCACTGAAAAACAGCCATTTTCAGCTACAATAGTCATTTAGAACTTTAACGATGTCTACATATACATTATTTTAATGGACAAAAAAAAATAGCTTTTCTTTCAAAAAGGACATTTCTAAATGACCCCAAACATTTGAACATACGTATGTAAGAATAAATTATGTACCTGGAATTCACCTATTGAATCAAAGTGAAAAATAAAATGACCCATCATTGACTTTAATAAACACTACACCAGTACAAATCAATTATGAACAAAACATCCAGTGTAAAAGTTTATTTTCCTGTCTCACGGGAACAATATGGCTGTGCTAACCACATAAAGCTGTAATCCCATTATTGCATATTTTCATCACCTATTCTATTTAATTGTATGTAGGCTTTGCGTATTAATTTTTCTCTTAATTTTAACCTTTCTGTTTGTTTCCGCTTTGTTTTCTACCACATGTAGCATCATAACATCTGATTCTGCTCTATTCACTTGTCAGTGTTTTTTTGTGTGAAAACAGCCCCGGGTGTCATATTTACATTTTAAACTGATACATTTTAAACGTATCATGTGTTTTGAACATTTTCCTTTTAATCTGTGTCCTTCCATTTGCTGTGTAAGTCATTATTTGGCCATTTTCAATCCAGCCTACTCTGTGTACTCTACTGTGAATAGCAAGAATACACTTTTAAATAACTACCAAGTATTCATACACTTACAAGACAACATTTTGTACGAACATTTATTTTTATTTGTGTTTATAAATTCTGATTGAATAGTGTCCAATCCAAGCATGACAGGAATATTATGCTACTCACTTTGCATAGGCCTTCTCCAAAAGGGCACTCCAAAACTCTGAGCCCTCAGATGAGTGAACAAACAGCGGTTTTCCCTCTCTTGTGGGCAGCCTGTCATCAATAACAACATCCACCCACTCTCCATACTGCCAAAACTGTACACAAAAGGAACAGAGTACAGGTAGAACATGACATCCCTTTCCTGTACACCATTTACCTTGAATGTCTTTAGCAGTATATTCCCATTCAAATTATATTTCTTAAGATCAAACTATAACACCCCAGCCCTAGCGTTGGAATTATATATATATTTTAAGGATCTAAAAATACAATGAATCAGCACTTAGGGCAAACTTATCCATCACTACAAAAACACAGCACTAACCTGGAAGTGAAAAATGCCAGTGTAGTTCTCCTCAAAGCTCTGCCCTGGGGGTACCACTCGAGCTAATATGTTTTTGTCCAAGGTAAGCGAGGCAATTGCTGCCAGCAACCAACAGTCACCTGCATACATACACCATGAATGAGAATCTAGTTATTCTTAATAAGAAATTATAAAAAGGGATATTAATTTCTGTAATTATCAATGAACTTTGAAATTAACTTTATTGAAATACCTTTTTCAGTTTTAAACTGAAGGTGAAAAGCATTGCATTTTAAAACTTTAGAGTGCTACCAAGAAATATCTCATGACTCAGTTGGTATTTCATCTCCAACTCCAGTAAAGGTTACTTTAGGAGCCATATATTCAGGAATGCAGGTAACTGATGAGGGTTCACAAATTGAATATTAAAACTTGTTTGATCATGGCATTAATACATATTATTATTTTATGATATATAAAAATTTGAGGGTGCAATATCATGAAAGATACATTTTGAATAAGAAATGAATTGTACAAACTGTTATTGGGATGTGTAGTTATCTAGCTATCAGTAAGTCATTTTGGATAATAGCATCTGCTAAATTACTCAAATGTAAATTTAGACTGAAGATTTCAGCATTCAGTATATTTTGTGGAAAGAAAAATCTAAATACTATAACAGTAAGGAAAATTGTACAAAGAACAAAGGGAGATCACACTTGAGTGAGCAATCCTTCTCAGCATGAGGCAGTATAAATGCCTTAAGAGATAAAACATCACTCATGAGGACAGAACCCCTATGCACCATCCTCATGTCTACACCTCAGGACCACCTTGCACCCTAACTACTGGCTTGCTTCTGAAATTAAGAAGGGTAAGTTGCTAGATAGAAGACCAGTGCACAGTATTCCAGTGGCCCATGTGGGGACATTTCTCTGTGTCTTAAGTAAGGTTGTGAGAGGAAATAGGCATAAGAAACATAAAAAAATACAGATGTACTGACTAACTCTGAACAAAGGACCATAGATAGGACGTGTTGCCTGTTACTGATGGGCCCCACATATCCTGTCTATACCTCCTGCTAGGAGTTGCCCATGTGACTGTCATAGGTTATATGGATAGGATCATTGACCATAGGTTGGAACATATAAAGAATTTGACATGTGGAAACTTAAATTTCATATACATTTTAAACAAATGATTTGGCCTTTTTAATGGCTCATCATATGTGGGTGAAGTCAAGGGCGCCAGGAAAGGGGGCTGACCCCTAGGATGATGCCAAACAGCCTCTCCCATAGATTCAGTGTAGCCTATTAACTAAGAAAAAAATTGTGTACAGACTGGTCTCAACTGTGCTAATTTCACCAACAACCAGCATATTCAGTTTTGGGATAATCAAACATTAAGTGAAATCTGAATATATTTTCCTCTCAATAGCTTTAAATATACCGTATGCAACTCCATATCAAATGGATTCCTGATCCATCCCTATTACCAATTCTCTATTTTACATGTCCGTCCCGAAATGATGGCCATTACGGTTTCAGGATTGTGCCTCATGTGGCTGTATTCGCTGTGATTCTGCTTTCACTCATGGTGTCACTTTCCATTGACTTAATGACGTGAAAGCAGGGGGATATATTATATGATCACTGATTATGATTGGAATACTCATGTGAGTGTAACATTTTTATAGTTTGTCCAATCACTTGATACAAGCCTGGTACAACTTAGAATAAGAAAACATAACATCAGATTTGAAAATGTTAAATATTCATATTTTCTTTCTATTCAAAGAATATTGGAATCAGATCCGATAAGAACTGGATTTGATAAGTAGGATTGGAATCGGCATCAGATTCGATTAAATTGAAATGATACCCAACCCTAGTCTTAAGCTGTCTTTTGACTGTCCTGACTCCTGGTGGTTACAAAAGATCACATGGCACTCTAGTAAGTATTAACCCTGGTGTCCTGGCTACATTTCCAATACGTCCTCTTGTTCAGTTGTAGACCAGGGCCCCCCTCTCCTCTTTCTCTTCTGTATAGAGCTAGCTTGCGGTGTTCTGTGAAGTAGTACACACCTTTGCAAGAAATCTTCAGTTTCTTGGCAATTTATCACAATGTATAGGCTTGATTTCTTAGGAAAACAATTGTCTGATGAGTTTCATAAGAACATTTATTATTTCTAGTCATTTTAAAGCAGTAATCAAACCCACAAATACTAATGCTGCAGATACTGAACTAGTCTAAAGAAGTCCATGTTTTATTGCTTCTTTATTTAATCAGCACAATAGTTTTCAGTGGTGCTAACATAATTTCGATTTTTTTTCTCATCATCAATTAGCCTTATAAACTGATGAACTTGGATTAGCAAACACAACGTGCCACTGGAACACAGGATTGATGGCTGCTGATAATGGACCTTGGTACACCTATTTAGATATTCCATTGAAAATCTGCCATTTCCAACTACAATAGTCATTTGCAACATTAACAATGTCTAAATTGTATTTCTGCTCATTTTGATATTATTTTAATGGACACAAACCGCGCTTCTTCAAAATCAGGGACATTTCTAAGTGACCCCAAACTTTTGAACCGATATGATGTAAATGAATAAATTACTTTTGATTATCATTCTTGGCTCATATATGTATTTACATGGGTAATTATAAATAGATGTATCTAAATAATTATTTATGTATTTCTGTTTGCATATATTTATTCATAATTTCCTCAGGTTGGGTCCTTCACAGTATATACCGTGCAATATGGTAATATAAATGCAGTTGAATAAAAAGATGTTCTAAGTGTTGCTCTCATAAGCCTTCTCTGTATGAGTAAATAGGGGTGGTTACTACAAAGGCTTGTGTACCATCTTCTTAAATAACAGCTGAGTAGTCATGTAAACATAATGTGTACTTTTAATCCATATAATGTTTTACAATTTAGTGAATATTTCAAGGACACTAAGGTTATTGCAGTCAAAACGTCCATAGACACTGTTGTTAAAGTAAAAGGTTTTACACAAGACTTTCCAGACATCTTTGACTGTCATAGAATCCGGATGTAAAAATGCATCCTTTATTGAGATATGCTCAATGTCAATAAAGGATACAGTTTGGGTATTTTACACAAAAAAATATGATATGAGGTTTAAAGTACATGTCTAACTCACCCAAAGCCCCTTGGCAGATGTCAGTTCTCGTGGCTCCTCCAACTATGAACTGAGGGTTTGAGCACAGCTCCTGTTTGGAAAACAATTTTTTGTAATAACAGAGGAAATGTTTGTTCATTTTATGATATAAAGCAACTGATAATTTGCTCCAAACAATAAAAAAAGATTGTGTTTTTGTTTTAAATTCAAAGTAACAACATTAAGATAATAGATAAGGTTAATTACATTCACATTTAGACCAGACAAAATGCAGTAAATTCAAATTCAAATTTCAAAACTTTTCCCTCTATCTTAATGAGCTTAAAAATCTTATTTCCTAAATGTACAACTGATTAGATGACCCACGGCATAGAAAAATTATTTTTCGAACAGTGAACAGCTACCTGATTTTTTAAGCTAGGTAAGAGGGTCGCAACATGGTCCTTCAACTCGATAGCCTTGATACAACTTAACCAAACAGAACAGTTGTCTTAACTCATTGCAGCTCTGGTTAAGGAGTGTTCCTTTTGAAGAGTTGAAAGAAGAAATCCATGCCTTATTCATAAATTCATATGCATTTATCTTGGCTCCCCGGGTGTACAAGGAAAGATTATTGAATTATCATTTGAAAGCTATGGCAAATAAATACCTGGGGCCTCATGTACCAATCTTGCATATGTTTCAAACTAAATTCTTGCGTATGTGGAAAATCTTACAATTTGCGTGCATAAAAGATTATTGGGTTTTATCAAACAGGCATACGCATCACATATGCATGCTTCAGTCAAAAAATCGGACCCATACTACACTTCCGTGTGCACAAGCTTACGGTCTCCGCACAATGAACACCTACAATTACCCATATAAGGTATCCAAAATACGTCTATTGACTATGTAATTTCAGTCGATACACAAAGCAAGGTGGAGACAAGAAAATACATTGTGAACTTCAAATAATATTAAATAATATTATAATCTGATAAAAAATCTAAAAACGTGTAATTATTGAATCGCATCAAGTAGCCCAACAATCAGTCATAATTATTACACATTGCCTAGGTTGTGGCAATATTAAGCATTGCCAGATGTGGCATCCATCAGTCACTCTGATTTGCTGCACTCCTAACCAGTGTCCAAACAACAGGAAGTGTGTCAGATATTTTTCCCATTGACTAGCAAATAGCTGGCATCATTTGGGAGATCTTAGTGGAAAAGTCCTAAATCAGAACACATGTCGCTGTGTGATGGTTGCAGTAAATGATAGTTTGCCTTTAAGCGAATCATAATATTTTAACTTCACATTCAAGAAACATCAATACAGATATAAAATCAAAGTGAATTGGTCCAGCCCAGTTGAAGTCAAGTGTGGAATTAGTTGTTATTTTTGCTACAGAATAAGTAGGGGGGAGCAGGGCAAAAATGAACACATTTTGGTTTGGGCTTAACAAATAAATATTTTGTTGAGTTTGATTTATCATATTTTTATACAAGCAACCAATGAACACTTTATTTCTCAGCCCTACTGTTCATGTACAATTGCACCAAAAGTCATGGATGTGAGATACCGCCCATGGGGTAAGGTGTAACATAAAGGGTGTTAGTTGTAACGCTTGCTAGAAAAGTCTGTTTTGAATAAAATGTATTATAATTTATTTCAGTGTATTAGCATTAGCATATTAGGCTATGTTAGTCTGTTAGGCTGTCACATGGTTTCTGAGCATCTTACTGCCAATTGGGTCCTTATATGTAACCAATTGTCTATGTGATTTGGCTACGACATGTGGCTGTTTCTAATGGCGTATTCATCCCCATATTTCTCCCTGAAACCCCAACATTGATTCAGGAGGTCTCTCTTGCCCTTGCCCACCCCACCCCACTGTGATCTTATCACCTGGCTGGCCATTTCAGGGCATTCCCAGAAGTCGATAAGACTCCCCCTCCTTTCTCCTATTCCTTTGTACTCATTTCCTTTCTACACCTGACAACTGTTTGCTTACCACTGAGAAGACAGTACAGAAAGACACGGCTGTGGGACTTCTAACCATTAGAACAATTAAAATAGTGTAAATGTAAATGTTGTCTAAATAGTATTGTTTCCACTTTGTGTGTTGACAGTGGTGTTTGCACATATGATGTTAGATCAGTGTTGGCTGCTAACTTGGCCCTTAGTGTAAAAAGTATATCTATGTGTAAGGAGGCATTGGATCGTCCTCCTTGTCGCGCCTCCTGTTAGAACCTTTAGAGGGAAGCACATTTTCCATCATGTATAACATTCCTGGGAGCGTGTAACCCTTATTTTTGCATTATGGTATGTTCTGTGTAGGTAGGAACTGTTCTCCAGCTTCCTACTCCATGTTTGGCCTCCCCCACTGCAATTCAAACATGATAAATTATGTTTCTACAAAAAAAATGTTTTGTTTTATCTTCTGCCAAATCTAATGGGTTATACATTCTTGCATTCTGCTGGTTTTTGGTTTTTCCTATGAATTGGTTCCTAGGTGACAGCGAAACAACCAGGTGAAGATAGAATCTAAGCAATTAGTAACCTAATTAGTCAATAGAGTACAAGGAGAGAGTGAAAACCTGCAGACACACGGCCCTACAAGGAATAGTTTGGACACCCCTGCCTTAATGATTGGGAAAGGTCTGCAAAGAGGAGTGGGACAAAATCCCTCCTGAGATGTGACCTGGTGGCCAACTATAAGAAACGTCTGACCTCTGTGTTTGCCAACAAGGGTTTTGCCACTAAGTACTAAGTTTTGCAGAGAGGTTGAATACCTATTTCCCCTCATTAAAATGCAGATCAATTTGTAACATTTGACATGCGTTTTTCTGGATGTTTTAGTTATTCTGTCTCTCACGGTTCAAATAAACCTACCATTAAAAATGGAGACTGATAATTTCTTTGTCATTGAGCAAATGTCCAAAATCAGCAGGGGATCAAATACTTTTAATGGACAGATAGAATTAATCTACCCATTTGATCCCTCAATATGAATATAAATTGATACTATCGACATCAAAATATAAATATTGGCAAAAGATTGTGTCAAACACTAGCTTTCTTATCCATATGGGCTAAAACATGTATTTTGCATATGGGGAAAAACATTTAAACATTACTGTGTATAAACAAATTATTTATTAAAAACACATTGCAGTGTGAAAACTGATACATTTAAGAAAGAAACACACATTACTAAAAGCAATAAAAACATATTGGGCAACTCTTTGCAAACAGATTTGCTCATTTAATTAAAATATTTTAGGCCTACTCTGCTAAGTGTAAACTGATCTGTTCATTCATTTAAAAAACATAATACTTTGAAGAAACATATTACTCGGTGTAAACTCATTTGTTCATTCAATTCACTCACACATTCAGCCCTTCACTGTTAGTCACACTCATGACATTGGTAATGTTTTGCAACCAGCCTCTTGCAGCTTTCTTTTTAGTGTAACAAAATTATCTAGTAACTTAGCAGATTCCTTAAAATTTTTCCACTCCTCTGACAGACCTGCCACTAGCCACTTCCCTGGCAGCAAGACACAAACATCACCTCTTTACTCCCCTATCTGTTGTTCTCTTTCGATGTCTCATTCTGTGAAAAAGAAGTTGCAAACTGTGCACTTGATGTGTTCACAATGTTGTTCTTGAAAACCTTAATGCAAACCATTTGAAATGAATAGATAATAGCAGTTTTTATTTCATTTTGTTGTACGCTAATGGCAGGGTTAGTTGTATCACAGCATTACAACTAACCCGGTGGGTAGGTCTTTAAGCCTGGCCAAGCTAGCTACCAGTTGATCAGACGTTTTCAAAACGGTACTACGTGTTAGGCTAAATTACTGTTTTGAAAATAATACAATATTCGATTTGGTGACTTACACACAAAGTTCAGAAACCGGAAAATATGTTTTAAAAAGAACTTAACTTAACGTGATTTGCTGTGGATCTTGACGAAAGTAAACTCAATTGCTCTGAAAACTGTCTAGAGGGAACTAACTGTAAATACACCCAGGTCGCCCCTGTGCAACTACGTAAAAGGTCTGTGTTACATTTAACCCCACGTACGAGGCTGATTTATGCTTCAATGTCAAATGTCTGTGTATGATCTGAGAGACGCACAGGTCTGCATGCCAGGCCGCAAAGGCTACACACACCAAAGGCTACACACACCAAAGGCTACACACACCAAAGGCTACACGCACCAAAGGCTACACGCACCAGCCCAAAAATCTAGAAGCGCATAGCTTTTGTACGTGAACGCGCATAGTACGTGAACTGCAGAGCTGCAGAAACGATGATTGGCTGGATGGCGGAAAGAGGGTTTTACACAGAGTATGGAATTCCAGCCAAATCTGAATTCCTGTATCAACCAAAACAAAGGAATATTCCTGCTGGGAAACGTCACCTGTCACTGATGGAACTTCCACTTTTGGAGAATTGGCAAACCTTCGCTTGTTACTGCAGTTTTTCTCTTTGTGCGAAGATAACCTCTCCACAATGGCCAAGACCAGACAGCTGTGTAAGGACATCAGGGGTAAAACTGTAGACCTGCACAAGGCTGGGATGGGTTACAGGACAATAGGCAACCAGTTTGGTGAGAAGGCGACAACTGTTGGCGCAATTATTAGAAAATTTAAGAAGTTCAATCTCCCGGTCTGGGGCTCCATGCAAGATCTCACCTCGTGAGACATCAATGATCATGAGGAAGGTGAGGGACCGGCCCACAACTACATGGCAGGACCTGGTCAATGACTTGATGAGAGCTGGGATCACAGTCCCAAAGAAAACCATTAGTAACACACTACGCCATCATGGATTAAAATCCTACAGTGCACGCAAGGTCCCCCTGCTCAAGCAAGCGCATGTCTAGGCACTTCTGAAGTTTGCCAATGACATCAGGATGATCCACAGGAGGAATGGGAGAAGGTCATGTGGTCTGATGAGACAAAAATAGAGTTTTTAAAGTCCACTTGCCGTGTTTGGAGGAAGAAGAAGGATGAGTAAAGAACACCATCCCAACCGTGAAGTATGGAGGTGGAAACATCATTTTTGGGGAAGATTTTCTGCAAAGGGGACAGAATGACTGCACCGTATTGAGGGGAGGATGGATCGCGAGATCTTGGCCAACAACCTCCTTCCCTCAGTAAGTGCATTGAAGATGGGTCGTGGCTGAGTCTTCCAGCATGACAACGACCCGAAACACACAGCCAGGGCAACTAAGGAGTGGCTCCGTAAGAAGCATCTCAAGGTCCTGGAGTGGCCTAGCCAGTCTCTAGACCTGAACCCAATAGAAAATCTTTGGAGGGAGCTTAAAGTCTATATTGCCCAGCGACAGCCCCGAAACCTGAAGGATCTGGAGAAGGTCTGTATGGAGGAGTGGGCCAAAATCCCTGCTGCAGTTTGTGCAAACCTGGTCAAGAACTACAGGACACGTATAATCTCTGCAATTGCAAACAAAGGTTTGTGAATCAAATATTAAGTACTGCTTTTCTGATGTACCAAATACTGTCATGCAATAAATGCAAATTATTTATTTAAAAATCATACAATGTGATTTAAAAATCATACAATGTGAATCATAGTTACACTTCACAGTTGAAGTGTAACTATGATAAAAATTACAGACCTCTACGTGCTTTGTAAGTAGGGAAACCTGCAAAATCAGCAGTGCATCAAATACTTGTTTTCCTCACTGCATGTAAGAATAAAGAAATTAAGAAGTAAAAGTGTAGCAGCAAGAGGGGAAAAAAGTACCTCTTTATTATCTTTATGTTTTATTCAATGCTTTCTTGGCTGTCTGGGCACAAAACAGTAAAACCAACTCCAATTACACATGAGTTATCCCTATGGACTGGTAGTAAACGAAAAGGTTTGTCACGAAAGAAACTAAACTGCACGTATTGAAAGTGTTTACTCCAGTGATTTGTTGCGTTCATTTTACATGTATCAGTGGTACGTTTGCATGGCTTTGTTAATTAGCTAACAACTCAGGTAAATGTGGTTATATTTAGGTGTAGCTATCAATATTGCTGTCACAATTGTATCTGTAGAAACAGATGTTTCATGTAAAGCAAGTATGGCTAGCTAACACTAATTGTACTATTTTACCATGCTAGCTAGTTGTTCATCTTATTGACATTTAGCAGCAGTTCATCAATCCTAGTCACTTGAAACTGACCTGGACTCAAATGTATGTTTCTTCACCACGTGCATCATTTGCCCCTGAGGCTGAGAACAGACCATCATTAGAACATGCCATGTCTATTTATCAAAGATCTCTCCACCAAAAACAACCTAGGAGTGTCACTCAAGCTGCATCCTCCCTTGACGACTCTTCATCCTGATAGAGAGCACTAAAGAAAATTAGGAAGAACGATGACAGTTCGACGTAACCTTCTGGATCAGTGCAGAAAAGAGGGGAAAGAGACAAGCCATGCTCACTTCAGCAATGACAATATTACAAGACCATGCTCACCATAGGTGACCAAATCCGCAAACCGCCACAACATGAAATAAAAATCTATCAGCTTTGATTTGAGAATACACACCCGGATGTGGCTGAAGTCATCTTTTTTAAGTGATTTGATTGATAATAATTTGCACACTTCATGGATGTTGACCTTTTGAGTTATTTGTTCCAATACTGTTTAATTGAATAAATATTATTTGATTTAAAATGCAGAGAAAATGTATTTTGGACAAAATACCTAAGTGCACTTTTTTCCCATTTGAAATACGTTCTAAGTAGTCTGCTCTTTTCACTGATGGCAATACTTTCTTACAATTGTACATACAAATATTTGACAAAATAAAGTGGTTTTCTTTAAATGTATATGTCCACTGAGAGTTCAGCAGGCTAGCCTTCAGCACCGTATTCTGTCATGGCACATGAAAAACCTCATCAGGTCAGGACTCCAACAGCTGCCTGAGAGGCCCTCCCTGAATCAGCCAAGGTGCCTCCTTCTGTGACTTGTCTTCTCCACTCCCTGGCTGTGCCTCGCCATTGTTCAAAACAGATTCTGTGAAATTAGGTGGTATATACTTTGTTGCAGGTGTGTTGGCAGCATCTGTACAGGCCAGATGGTTGTGTAGTGAAGCACAGGCCTTCACAACATGTGCACATTTGTCTGGTAGGAATTTCAACCGTCTGCTTAGAATTCTTCACCTTGCGACCATCATACCAAATTAGTTCTCAATCACACATTCTCAAAAAACCCTAATTTTTTGCATGTGGCCCCTGTATAGATGATGTTTTGCAAAACATACAGCTCTGAAAAAAATTAAGAGACCACTGCACCTTTTTCTTTCCTTACCAAAAAAATAGTTTTGAGTGAGGAACAGAAGGGTTAAAATAAAGAGACCACAGCAAATTGAACACTCCTGTTTCTCACTCAAAACTTTTCTTATCAAATTGTTTGGAAAGGAAATAAAAAGTTACAGTTGGTCTCTTAATTTTTTCCGAAGCTGTAGCAACACAAGCAAGCGCACGACCATATACTAAAAGCAGCCATATATGTCCTCAGCTAAAATTTCCAGCAATGAATGAGCTCATTTTGATCATTCAATTATATACTAATTTATATGTTTTATCCCCTTGAGCTCAACCAACATTTATAGAATTATAGACCAAAAATGCAGTTATAACAAAACACAGTTGACCTGCTGTAAATCATTTAACTTGGTGCAATGATTCACTGCTTTAAATAAATGTTTGCATAACAGGGTTGGACTTAAAACGTGTGGTAAATATCACATTAATTGTGATAAAAGAACAAAAGAACTAGGTGAGGGTAAAACTTAGACATGTTTGCATTAAGTCAATCTTCCTAGAGACACAGGATTACACAGGAATGACAAAGGTCCAGGTAAATAAAACCACATTTTAACTATTGAAGTATTTGTTTGTACATAAAAGGTGCTGCATTTAATAAGTCTAAAAAACGTCTGAAAGCAAATATTGGAAATAATTTGAAAAAATAAAAACAAATGGCACCATTACATGGAACAGCCCATGAAACAGAAAACAATGGGATTTCTAGGACAGAAAATTTCAATAGAGTAATTCATTGAAAATGTTTCTATGTTGCTGCCATATAACCAAACACTAAAGAAAATACTTGAATGTATACTACTTCCAATTATCCTACTGATCATGAGACAAAGTCAGGTCCTTACCGTTGGTCTTTTCCACTCCACGCCCCGGGTTTTTAAAGAGTAGCGACCCAACTCATTGTACCCAAGAGAGTTCCAGTCAGCAGGGAAAGTAGGATCACTGAAAAGTGTTCCACTTTCCAGACAAGCCTTTCTAAGGCTCTGGAAGTCTTGATTGTTAAAAGGAATTGCATTGTCATTACTGCCTTCACCATCTGTCTTGGCTTTCCTCCTGGCTAAGTTAACAGCTATATTGGACATGGTGTTATGATGTCAGTTGTCTATAATGTGTGCAAATGTATCTTGTGAAATGTGTAGTAAGTGCTCCTGTTTAAATAGTGAAAGGCTTATGGGAATGAAAAAGTAGGCGTGAAGGGGAGGACCCAATTTACCTCGAACAGGTTCAGCATGGTTACAAGTTGTTGAATGTTCAGGCTATTCAGAACAATCATGCATATTTCAAAGGTAGAATGTAAATGTATATAAAGGTCTTGTGTGTGGATGAGATTTTGTGCATAGTGTGTGACAGAATGTGTATACCGCTGTTCAAAAGTTTGGGATATTTCTTTGTTATCCATCAATACATTAAATTAGAAACAGCAAAACACTATGCTGAATCCTGCCCTATTGGTTGCCCAATCCCATACTATTGGCCATATCCCACCACTTTTGAGTTGAGAGAGTCATATGGACCACCCATCCATAGATACTCGAAATCAGTGTTTCCCAACCCTGCTCCTGGAGGCACAGTGCCCTGCAAGTTTTAGATCTCTCCCTGCCCTAACCCACCTGATGTACCTCATCAAGGACTTGATAATGAGCTAATCATTTGAATCAGGTGTGATAGAGCAGGGAGAGATCTAAAACATGCAGGGCACTGTGCCTCCAGGAGCAGGGTTGGGAAACACTGCTCTAAATGAAGCCAGGATGATTCCCCCCCAATACGTATAGCCAAATGTATGAACCATAGTTCATACATTAACTAGACTTATTACCCTGATTGTGTGTGCCAAATATAATTACACATTTCCTGGCATATAAAATCATAATGCTGTTTTTGACATTTACATCAATTGATTTCATCATATGATTAACTGTCACAGTGTTAGGTTTAGTGGAGAGGAACCAGGCAGAATTGGCTGTTGATGTTGTATTTCATTGAAAAACAAACACCAAGCATGATAAACAAACTGAAAGAAAGTAACGGTTTAAACTCAAACCGCCACTTACCACTGATAAGACACACAGCAACATACACCAATGGCCGACAAATGAGGGGAGTAGAGGAGCAACATTTAAACATATACTAATGAGAGAATTGGGACCTGGGGTGGGTAGTAGCTGCAGACAAGACACATGACAAATTCGGGATGTGTTCGTGGGTAATGGGAAACCTGGAAACGCTGTAGATGACGGAGCTGTTCGTCACCTCACCGTCACATTAACAGTGTCTGATTTACAGGTATATATGTGAAAAACCACACCTGCTTGAAGGGTGAGTTTGAAGCTGCCTGGTACAACATTGTGCCCTTATGGTCAGTTGGAAAATGGTTAGACAAGTTCTGTCCTGTCAAGGTTCCTAACTCGTTCAGTTCCTCAAACCCTTGAAAACTTCACCAGCCCGATGACCTGAGAGACATCCCCGTGACCATGTTTCTCCCACTCAAGACAATGGTGCTGAAAGCCATGACAGAGAATGAAGAGGACACAGCCGCTTTCAGAGATGTAAAGGCTGCCAGTCATAGACAAACTTTAAAACAAATAGTCAGACCCTCAACTGCAGGGACCTTTATAAATACCTTTATAAATACTTTCACAAAACCACAGCTCTGGATCCGAGGTTCAAGGCCCTCTCCCACCTTAATACTATCAGCCAAATGAACATTTACAAATATCTTACTGCAGAGTTCCTACTCACAACTCTGCAGAGGTAATGATTAAATTAAATTGACTTAAATGTCAATAGCAATGCAGTGTTGTATTATTCAGTCACAATCTTACAATATAGCCTTTATATCATTGATAAGTGTATTACAATATCTACATTGTGTTAGCTGGTACTCTATGTATAGATATTAAACAAATCATGTTCCTTCTCTAAAGCTTCCACACATTTGTATCAACAATGTATCTACTAATTTTCATTACGGCTGTCTAAATTCCAACTTCCGATATTTTACAAACCATTTGTAATCTCTCAATACTATTTAAACATCAAAAGCATATCAGTTGCATCTCAACAGAATATTATGATTTTCAAAGATTGTAAGTTTTAGCCTGTTAGTAATACGCTGGCCCCCCAAAATTAAGGGAACACGTGAATCATGCATCGGGCCTTGATGAACGAAATATAATAAAGGTCAAAATCTTTACTGTACATTGTGTAATTTGTTGAGAAAAAAATTACTTAACTGTGGTCAATGGCAGAGATGGGCAGCTTTTCCATTTGTATTTAATCATTTCTTTGGGGTATTTTGTCATTTGTATAGTGCGGGATGGAATATAACCAAATGTAATATGAAAAAAAAACTTTAAGGAACTGTACTTTGTGTGTTTAAAATACTTAAAATACTAAGTATTAGACAAAAGTACATTTATTTTCAAATAAGAACAAGAACGGTCATCCCCTGGCTTAATAGGGCTACTTAATATACCCAATCATAGTTTTTGGCTAGATGCATGTAAATCATGTGGAACATTCTGGACTAATTTTACTGATTCAGATCTTTTTGAATCATTCAGTAAAAATAAAATAAAAATTCTACTTAATTTGTTGATGTGATTCTGCCCCCCACGGAAATCTAGCACACCCTCAAATCACCGTCTCAGTCCAGCTACACTTATCAAAATGGGAATAGGAGGTAACCATATTCCTACAGTTAATCCAAACTGAGAGTAAATGTTACTCCATATCATGCTTTACAGCTGTCAACAAAACCATGTTCATTATGTGTAATATTAGATTTATAATAAAAGTTATGAGTAATAGAAGTTAATTTGAAACTGTTACTGTGACTTCTGCTCTACGTAGCACTGCATTGCTACTTCCAATATGGCGCTCCACCTCTCCAGTGTACTAAACACTCTCTGGAGAGTGATGGCAGTAGCGTACCCCGAGGACAGACCTGTTTTCAGTCATTCAGAAGTTGTGTGTATATTGTGTTTATTTGCCACTGTACCTCATGGTTTAGTGTTTCTGTGATGGCACTAGCACCATCACAGAATAATCTGTCAACAACAAGGTATTTTGTCTTATTTTTTTGTTTTTGCTTCATTTCTCTTTTTCTTTTCAACACTCATCCCGGAAATGAGCCAGGGCGGGCATGATGGAGAGCCCAGTCCTTCGGGATGAGCACTGGAGCTTGAGTATAGATTCTGGGGAACTGAGGGTGTTTTCCATATTCATAATTTAGTTCTGTGCCGTGTTTGACCATACAGCAGAGGGCAGGGATGGGCATGAGGGACTTAGACAGGGTTACACTACAGCTTCAGTTTATAACCTTGTTTTCCGGATGTTGGCGGTGTCCAGCGATTGGAACGACAGGACGGCAAGGACGGCAGGTGGAGGTCCAGATGGAGCTAGTGTGCATAAGCAGTTCCTTGTAGCTAGACACCTTCATTGCCCGAGCGATTGCTATTGATGGGCAGCTCTGGGACCACGTAGCACGCCGTTCCCAAATCCTGCCCTCTCAAGTGGAGCCAGATATGTAGCTGGGAATTACCAGACTCCCAGTGGAGGAGAGAGAACGCCTGAGTCGTCAGAAGCTGTGCCTGTTCTGCGGGAACCAAGGGCATTTCCGGAAGGGATGCTCCTTGGCCCAGACGCAGAGCAGGAAATGGGTGAGTACCCAGACTGAGCAATTGGGCACAGTAAGTGCTATGCATTCCAGCAACATTGCTAGCCCTTTCTGTTACCCAATTGTGCTGTCTGGTGTTTTTTTCTCTCACCCCACAACAGCCCTGATTGATTCCGGATCTGCGTAGGGCTTCATAGACCAGTACCTGGTTATTACACTATGGTTGCCGTTGCTCCATTTAAGGACCACTATGCCCATACAAGCAGTGGATGGTCGTCCTGTGAGGTCTGGCTCGATAACCCACGTGACTCGCCCGATCATGCTCACCGTCAACGGCTGCTATTGGGAGGGACTGGAACTGCTAGTACTGATGTCCTCCATACACCCTGTCATCCTTTGACTTCTGTGGCTCCAACAGCACGACCCCACCATCACATGAAGCTAGCGAAAGGTTCTGGGATGATCGACGAGGTGCCAGAAAGCCTGTCTGACCATCACACGTAGAGCCATGTTGGTGAACATCACACTTGAGTATGTGGACCTGAGAGGGGTGTCCTCCAGTGACAAAGTCTAGTGTCTCCCTCCCTACCACTCCTGGGACGTCACCCTTGACCTTCTCCTAGAGACCGTGCCCCCAAGGAACAGGATCTACCCACTCTCTGTGGCTGAGAATGAGGCCATGGAGACCTACTTAAATGACACATTGGAGCAGGTGTTTATCTTCCACTCCTCCTCCCCTGCTTCAGCCAGTTTCTTTTTTGTGAAGGATGGGGTCTGAGGCCCTGCATTGGCAACAGAGGACTGAACTCTATACAACAGCTGAACGCTGTTTTCCACTCATCTCCCTCCCAGAGACGCACAAGGTTGCACGCTCCGGAGATCCAGCTTGGCGAAGATGTGCACCCCCCTCAGCTGTTCTATAGAGTTCAGTCCTCCCCTGCTTCAGCCAGTTTCTTTTTCGTGAAGGATGGGGTCTGAGGCCCTGCATTGGCAACAGAGGATTTTTGTTGTTGTTATTCTTTCTCTCACTGTTCAAATATACCAACCATTAAAATTATAGGCTGATAATTTCTGTCAGTGGGAAAACGCACAAAATCAGCAGGGGATTAAATATTTTTTTCCCTCACTGTAGGTGACAAGCCATTCTTGTTCCAATAATTATGGTCATAATGCTTCATTTGTATTGTCATAAACAGTATTTTGTCAATTTAAGTGACTCAGGATAGTCATAAGGCTATCATAAAAATGTCATAATCTGCAGTAGTAGATTTTACGAGCATGACAATGATCAAAACATTTGGTTTGTGTGGGTACAGTGCAGTGACCATGCTCCTGATCTGATAGAAGTGGATGCAGATTGATACCCCTTTAGATGATAAAATAGTTCTTGGTCGAACCCTTTATATAGTGTTCTACGTAGAACCATAAACTGGCATTTTTTTGAAGAAGCCTATATTGAACACAGATTTATTTTAGCAAGTGTTATAGATCAGCCGTTTTGTATAGTGGTCGTAATAATACAAAACTGCTGTAATAAGTAGCTTTCTTTTTAGTAGGAATGCACTAGGCCTAGCAGTGTTTCCCAAGCCTGGTCCTGGTGACCCAAGTGTTGCCTGTTTTTTGTTTTTGATTATCAGTTTTTATGTTAGTCAATTGTGTAAGCAGGGTACAATTTTTATCAGGTTTTTGAGTGCTAGGGTAAAAATAAGAATGTGCACACATTTATAGAACCAGAAAACTTTGACTAGCATTTGTGGGAGAAATGCTGTTGGGTTACTTTCAAAGCTGCTTTATTGACCAGTCATAAACAAAGTAAAAGTTTTTCCAGGTATTTTAGGGTTAACTAAAATGGTATTGCAACCAGCAGTTGAAGGATGGGTTTATGACCAATCACCAGCTCTGAGTTTATATTGCCCTGTAGCCTATGTCCAGTTCATCCAGTCAATTATATATGTTTTATTGTTTAGCTCCTGGCTGGCGGTAAGTAATTGAAGGTAAGCAAATTAGTGATGGGAAGTTTAACATTCTCTACTGACTCAGATGTTGTTGAGTTGTTCAGTAAAGAGTACCAATCTCATGGCACCACTGATCGGGCTGGTTGTCCTCTGATTCTGGTACTCGTGCACTTTCCTGTCGGTAATTAACCTCATGTGTAGCAGTTTGTTTTCTGATATACTCTCTGAGCTCCACTTACAACTGTTCCAAAGGAGGCCCTTCATAAGGTCCTCTGAGCACAGGCATGTGTCGACCCGTAAGCATTTCATGCGGAATTGGATGCTAAATTCTGTTAGCCTCAAATGCGGTAGCTCATTAGTGCTGGTGGCAAAGCGTCAACCCCAAATTAATTTTGCGCTACCACAAATCTTTTAAATTTTTGCTTTCAATATGCCATTTACTCTTTCAACCATCCCCTGGGATGAAGGATGATAGACACATCCCAGCCTCTGCTAGATTGTAGTTATAGTACATATTTTCCCCATAATCCTGGAATATCGGATCACTGTTTATTACATTTACTCTTAACACAATAAACCCACTTGTACCCCAAACAATTACTTTCAAAAGTGGATATACAGTAGATATAAAAAGTCTACACCCCTGTTGAAATGCCAGGATTTTTGATGTTAAGAAATGAGACAAAGATAAATCATGTTAGAACTTTTTCCACTTTTAATGTGACCTAGAGTCCCCTCCAAAAGTAATGGAACGGCAAGGCAAATTCCTTTGATTTTGTTGGTCACAGAAGACATTTGGGTTTAAGATCAAAAGATAAGTATGAGACAATATTTCAGAATTTCAGCTTTCTTTTCCTGGTATTCTCATCTAGATGTGTTAAACAAATCAGGACATACCACCCTTTGTTTGAACCCACCCATTTTTCAAGTGAGCAAAACTATTGGAACATGTGACTGACAGATGTTTCTTGTTGCCCAGGTGTTGCCTTTTAGGTTGATTAAATAGCTCTGCATGACTAGTCTAAGTTTCCATCCTTGGTTTAAACCTATAAAGACTGCATATCTTGTTAGAGGATAAACCAACGTGAAGACCAGAGAGCTGTCTATGGGAGAAAAGCAAGCTATTGTCAAGCTGAGAAAAGAAGGAAAATCAACCAGAGCCATTGGACAAACATTGGACATAGCAAGCACAACAATTTGGAATGTCCTGAAAAAGAAAGAAACTACTGGTGTACTGAGCAACAGATGTTGAACAGGTCGGCCAAGGAAAACAACAGTAGTTGATGAAAGAAATATCGCGAGAGCTGTGAGAGGAAATAGGCTTGAGAAACTTAACAAAACAACTCTAACTCTGAACAAAGGGCAATAGATAGGACGTGTTGCCTGTTACTGATGGGCAACACGTCCATCTCCCACACCTTCTATCATCCCAATGGTCACAAACTCATCCCAATTAGGTCATTTGAATGTCTTTAAATGTTTCTCCTCTGCTCCCCTCATTTGTCAGTCATTGTTCCATATTACGATGTGTTTGATTTTGTTGGTGAGTTTTGTTTAATAAAAGATCAGCACCGACTACCACTTTGCATGCGCCTGGTCCGTTCGCTCCACTACAGCTGATCGTGACAACCCCACACATCCTGTCCATACCTCCTGACAAGAGTTGCACATGTGACTGTCATAGGATGGACAGGACCATTGACCATAGGTTGGAACATACCATACAAGGGTCTTTGGTAAGATTAACCTTTCTTATTGGACGGTATTTGACTGTGTAATGGCTGGTTATGACCATTGACCAACTCCCATGTGTCCACCTCCCATGTGGCATTAAATACGGTGTTCACTTTGTATTCCTTGAAGAGAAAAAGGATAGAACTATGGAATGTTAACATTGTTGTCTCATGCTGAATAACTATGGCTCTCCCCCTGACTTCTGGTTGCATTAATGTTGTTCATGGATATCAAATGGACGGAAACTGACAGCTGTGAGGAAAAAAACCCAAAACATCAGTAAGTGACATTACCGATGACTTCCACAGTGCAGGGGTGAAGGTATCACAATCCACTGTTCGAAGAAGACACAGAGAGCAGAAATATAGAGGCCATACCACAAGATGCAAACCACTCATCAAGCAGTAAGGAAAGCCAGATTGAAATTTGCAAAGTACAAAGATGAGCCACAACATTTCGGGAACACAATCTTATGGACTGATGAGACCAAGATAAATCTCTACCAAAGTGATGGAAAGACAAATGTGTGGAGAAAGAAAGGAACTGCTTATGATCCGAAACAAACAAGGTCATCTGTGAAGCATGGTGGAGGTAATGTCATGGATTGGGCGTGCATGGCTGCTTCTAGAACAGGCTCATTAATATTTATTCATGATGTAACTGATGATGGTAGAAGCAGAATGAATTCAGAAGTGTACAGAAACATTTTGTCTGCCAATTCACGGAGAAATGCATTGAAACTTATCAGGAGGATGTTTATCATGCAGCAGGACATTGACACAAAGCGCACTGCCAACAAAACAAAGGACTTCATCAGGGAAAAATCGTGGAAGGTTTTAGACGGGCCAAGTCAATCACATGACCTTAACCTAAAAGAACATGCATTTCACCTCCTTAAGAGGAGACTGAAGGGAGAAACCCCGAACCAAACAAGAGCTGAAAGAAGCTACGGTAAAAGTCTGTAGTAGCATCATAAATGAAGAATGAAACAGTTTGGTGATGTCGATGGGTCGCAGGCTTGGGGCAGTTATTGCAAGCAAGTGTTATGCTCCCAAATATTAAAAAAAAATTAATTTAAGATAATTTGTTACTTTAATTTTGCTCACCTAAAAATGGTGTGATCTAATAAACAGTGATAGGTCCTAAGTTGTTTAACACATCTAGATGTGAATACCAGTAAATTAAAGCTGAAATTCTGAACTCGTGTCTCATACTCACCTTTAGATCATAAACCCAAATGTCTTCAGTGACCAACAAAAACAAAGGAATTTGTCTTGCCGTTCCAATACTTTTGGAGGAAACCGCACACCCATAGCTTTTCCAAACCAAGACCACAGGGGAAGTGTATGGATTAGAGCTCACCTGGATGACCCCGTTTTTCAGCAACTGTCTGATGTGACAGGATATTAACCTACAGCACACCTTAAAAACAGGTCAAAACAGTAATGACACGTTTCCACTAGTGCTTTACCCCGGCACCAGTGTCACACTGGTGATTAATGCTAATATTGGCTCCAGACTATTCTGTTTACACTATAAATTTGCTACCAACCACTTAAAGAAGGGCTCGGGTGAGGAGGAAGGAGTAAACTATAAACGCAATTTTGTTTTCCGGTTACAAAAATGAAATATTTTTCTGGTAGTAAAATAAAATAAACAATAAAGCCATGCTCAGTTTTTTTTAAATACCACGTTGGAACTTGAGTTATAAAACTAATTTCTTCCTCATATTAATGCAGCTCCTTCTCCACCTATACTCGCAACCCTGCAACTGTGAGCCAGTATATTCATTATGTAGTTTCATTAGTATTTTGTAAAAACTCTACCTTTTATAGAAGGATTTGGAAAAATTCACGTTATAGGTTCTGCAGGCTAAGTCTCAGTCGCATTCTTTTTATTGGGTCAATGGTATCCTACCACATTTGGTAATTCCAACACTTTTTGTTCTGACTTTGTTTCCCTGTACTGTTGCATTATTTTCTTGATTTTTTTATGGATCGGTTTGTTTGATTGGATGAAAACCATTATGAGATGCCTGAAGACTAAGCAAATGAAAGGCTACACATTGTATAGAACAAAATGCAGTGTTTACACACCAAGTCACACATCAGTCCGCAAACCCGGCAGTTATAGTTGCGGTTAGACCGCAGGGAAAAATCTGCAGTTAAGGTTTCATCTTTTAACCTCTGCAGTAAAGTTTGGACCTTTTAAAGAATCTGCAGTTAAGGTTGGACCTTATAGTTAAAATCTGCAGTAAAAGTTGGACCTTTTATAGTATCTTACTTACGGGCTGACAAGCTTTTTAACTCATGCTGGCCAGGTTAATTGAGATAAACTAGATTTACTGGGTAAATCAGGAATATGGGGAAGTGCAGCAGTAAACCATTGATAAGTTGGACCGGCAGAGATAATGAAAGATAGATATGGTGTTTGGACTTGTGAACAATTGTATCTCTGGGAGTTCTGGGGATTTCAGAAGAATGGTAGCTTTAGCCAAAGACAGTTTCATGGGTTAAAAGAGAAGTTGGAGGAATACGAGCAGGGGAAAATTAAGAAAATAAAGAAGGGAAGATGGAAAGTTGATTGGAAAGCATTTGGTATATGGAAAATGAGACTGATAAAAGATTTAGGCAGAGTCGTGTAGGGACTACTGATCAATGTTTTCTGGCTTCTACTAAAGTGGATGTGGATCTGGACAGCCCTCCTTCTGGCCGGCCTCCATCCTGTACTGCTGCCCCACTACGAAAGTCCATTGCAGTTCCTGAACCATGGACAGGAATACCGCCAAAGTTATGTCAAAATAGCCCCACTCCTGACCGGAAGATATACACTTGGCTCGATTGTCCTGAAAAGGACACGAGAGAAGATGGCAAAAGGAATCTTCATTACGGTCGTTTTACCCTAGATAACCCAAGAGGAACACGTAGGAATGAGAACTACCAAGAGCAGGGGTTTTGACGGTCAGAGGGGGCAGGACAGGACACATCTACCGGTGAGATCAATTTATTACATGACCCCGGATATATTGATGTTATGCAGACACTTAATGCACAAGCATTTAGAAAAATGGTTGAGTACCAAGTTAAACCCATGATGTTACTTCCAATTAATGGTAAACAGATTGAATTTTTGGTTGATTTTGGAGCGGGAAATTCTGCAGAGCAGTCTGGCATGGCATTACCCTGTTCATCTGTTTTAATGTTGTGATGATTGTTCCCGTGGATCCACGTAATTAAACTTGAAATAATCAACTGTTATATGAACGACTGAGAAGTTCTTTATTTGAATAAATTGCGAACATTTTCCATCTTCCACAATACGATTGCAGCAATAGGCATGGAACTGAGTGAAACACGTTCGGTTTCTCTACAAAAGAGAATGGCACTAGATATAATATTGGCTTCCCAGGGTAGTGTCTGTAAGGTGGTGGGATCTGAGTGTTGTACGTTTATCTCAGATGCGTCACAAAAGGTAATCCATTTAGTCCAAGACACTATCAAAGGTATAAGAAGAGCTTCATACAGTTCATGGATGGGACCTATTCTCAGTGTTGTCTTCTATGGTTGCTCCCTAGGGAATGACAATATACAAGTTATTGACTACTGCCTTGGCCGCTATTGCCCCTTTGTTTGTTTGTGGTATACTTTTGTCTTGTTTAATAAAAATATGTGTTTCTAGGTTTGCAACACAGGTGATGGTCCAAAAGCATGTAAATGAGGATTCAGACATTTCAGATGTGTTCCCATTCCCTAACTACTGGGATGATGATATCATAAAAGACCATGTGGTTTAGGAGAAATAACAGTAGTCTAAAGTCTGATGGGTTGATGTTAAATGATCTGAGAGTAAAATTGGTTCAAAAGATGCATGTTAACCCTACATGAAATTTCTTGAAATAGGGCAGATTGTGAGGGAAATTTCTCTTACGGATCTATTCTTACTGACTAAAGCTTTGAGTGACATGATGAAAATAGAATAGGAGTGTGGGAGTGGGGGATCTGGAATTTTTCTAGGGGCATCATTGACTGGTATCGGCAGATTATAGGGTCATTCGTTGATATGCCCATCTGTGTAACTCATCAGGGCATCTATTGTCTGTCCGGATGCTGCAAGCCCTAACAGAGTTGAAGAGGGTTTACTCATGTGGAGAAGGACAGCCGGACCTTTGTTTGAAGCCTAGGTAGTAATAGAACAAAGGGAATGTGTTCTATTGAGTTAGCACAGATGTGCAGCGTCTTACCACACCCCTTTTTTGCCTTTAAGTACTGATGATTGTTCTGTATTAATTTAGAGATTGTTCACTGTTACTTTGTAACCTGAGTACTCTCTCCTTGCAAGAATAAACTGTTCATTGTGCAACTACGTTTTCCTCTGTTTTTTTGTAGAAAAAGAGTATCTATATTGGACTTATATAGATATTGCCCTCTGGGATGAGACTACATGAGCAAAATATCTAGTAGGGTTGACTATGTAGTCTGCGCTTTAAAAAGAACAGGAGATTATATTGGTATGTACTTAAAATAACTCCCGGAACCTTGTGGAATGAAGGAATATTAGGCAGAAAACAAACTGAGTTAACTTAGTCTTATTTTAAAAATGTAACAACCATGTTAATGGTATATGGTTGATGCTGCAGAGGACCAGAAGTACTAAGTAACAGGTAGGCTAGCTACAGTACCTGTACCTAGAGCAAATGGATGTGGCAAACGCATAAATAAGCATTGCATTACCAAATACTGCAAACCCGCTAATGGTCAGCAAATTAGGAATAGGCCACCGTATTTACATGACGTTGTCACGAGGTACAGGTGACGAAATTACATCGTAATTAAATTACATTGTAGCAACCAAAATAGTAACTTCTCTTTTCCGGTTGTTGCAACGTCACATAGTTACGTAACCCGTACAAAAACAGTAATATTGTTTGCTGGGTAAAACTATCATCGTAAAGCCTTTTGTATCATACCGTTAGCTAACTTCACTACTTATCTAACGTTATGATATTTTAACGTTAATTACGCCTTTGGGCGATGTTCGGCACTACATCTTTGCTGTCGAATTTATTCCAAGACACAAGCTTGATTAACATTCAGTCAAAATGCAAGCTAACATTAAGTTTCCTGTCCAATTCAATACACCAGCATTGTTTTGTACAAAACAAAATGGGATTCAATATAGCTACTCACATTGCCGTCCATCTGGTTAAGAAACATGCTATTGGTTAAACTTCTGCCTATAATTTGTTAGGTGACGCTGTCGCGAATAAAAAGGGTCCTGAAACTGCAGCCACATAGTACTCATTAGAGTCGAGTCTTTTTTTAGACATATTTTTTACTTCATATTTATACATTCTATAGGTTTACTGGCTCTTCGTAAGCAGACCTTGTAATTAAGATATTTTTACTGAACATCTCTGTAGTAACTGTTCCCTTGTTCACCCTTGTCCATAAAACTGGGATTGCAGGTTGGTCTGCGTCATTTGCTTGCTTGTGCCACATTGTGGTGTTAAACCCCTCCCACAATAATGGGCTGGGCACGGTAATGCAATAACACTGCAGCTTTGTTTTGACCGTTATTCATCGCTTTGTTTTGACCGTTATTCATCGCATCGTATCTTAGGAGTTTATAGAGCTGAACGTAACTTCAAAAGGTGATCATAAACGATATCGAGTCAGTGGTAAGTTATGCCATGTTTGAATTACCAGATCATTCATGTCTGGTGTTTTTGTTATTATACTGGAATTTAGATAAATGAAAATGCGCTGAAACTCTCGGAAACTCACGATATACTGTGCCTTGTCATGCTCCATTGCAATGATAATGATCTGTGTCAAGCATTGTCAAATTATTGACGCGTGTTATTACAGTAAAAAACTCACTGCTCTACTCTGCTTACTCATCAATCCTAACACAACAGTCGAATCTTTATTGAGTGATGTTATTGTTGGTGTCTTCTGCGATAAGATCTCTCCAATGTTTTACTTAATGCCTTCACTGTTTCTAGACTAATTGACGTGCGGCTAATTTGACATTGAATCTGAATTTATAGGGCTGGTTTCTAGGACACGGATAAGGATAGTTTGGGGTTTAAAGCCTCCCTGGGTAAAATGCTCCCCAACGTTATTCTCCACCAAACCACCATATGACGGCACATTTTATTTCCACACATTCTTTGGTACTTTAGCACAGCTAACAAAACTTCTTAAAAAAATAGTCATAAAAAGTGACTTGAAATTGTAATAAAATGTTATGCATAGATTTTTGCCTCTGGATTTTGGAATGTGCAAAAAAATATCACGGTTAAAATCGGTTTTGTTAAAATCTAAATACGGAGTAAATCTTAATTTGGAGTAAAATGATACCGTAGGGAGGGGCATTTTCCCGATAGTGGGGTTAAACACCCCATTTGCATAGTTTGGCATTTTATTATGTTGCAATATAATATAATTATTATGACCAATATTTTTTTTCTAAATGTATTTGTCTGGCAATAGTCAATATGTTCATATAAAAATGTTATCAAAGATTGTTTTTTTGGGTGAAAAAATACAGATCTCCCTTAAGGGGGCGCTAATTACCATGCGTCTTTTCTTATCTGTATATGAAACCGGCAGATATTCATAAAAACACAACGAGCTAATCAATCAGATTTATTTTATAAAGCCCCTTTTACCTCAGCAGTTGTCACAAAGTGCTTTTACAAAACACCTGGCCTTAAACCCCAAGGAGCAAAAAACAGTAGGGTTGAAATTCAGTGGCTAGGAAAATCCACTGAAAAGGTTACAGGCATTTTCACAAGAAGCAATTGATATTTATTAATTATGTGTTGAAAGAAAACCGCTAATATAGACCTATTGCAAAGGTAAAATCTTTCTGTATTTAGCCATTTTGTAGATGGCTTTCATAAGAAAGAACAAAATAGCTGAGCATTTGTTCTTGAGAATTTGAATATTATCTAAGAGTAACAGACCAGTTGATTATTACACTGTGGATGGAAAGTGGATCCAAATGCCATGGTTGGCAAAGAAACAGTGAACTATTTTGGTCGTTCTCAGTGTTTTTAGGTACAGTTTACCAATGACTTGATAGCTTTTTGTTAGCATTTCACAAGTGAAGTTGACTGTTAATGGCAGAACACCAAACAATGTATCTTTTCAACAAGGCTATGTTATGATCCAGTTCTGTTGTAAATCAGGCCAAAATTCAGTAACCTATCCACTGTATATGCAGGATTTATTTAATTACACACTCTGGACTGGAACTGAACTTGGACAATGCTTTTAGCTTGCATGTGGTATACATTAACACAGTGCTTTGCTATATTAAAGTTAGCTATTTATGTTTGTGACTGAATTATTAATGATCTGCACTTTAGTTTCCAGAAGCCTGCTGCCCACCACAAAAGGACTAAAGGTGAAGTAAATGAGATGTGTTTTCTTAATAGTAGTATAGTCCATAATCTTCTTTAAAGTAGTTTTAATTGTCAAGAGGAAACATTCATAAACAACATGAATGTAGTCATAAAAGGTTTTCATTTATTGGTTATGTTTGATGATTTCAGCCCAAGGGGGACCACAAAAAAATGCATGCGCTCACTACTGTCAGTTGGACTAATCGTTACTATGCAGACTGCATTCTGAGCATTTAGTGACCCTCCTCTCTCAAACACTAACTTTTATTTTTGTTAAACCCAGCATGTACCCATTTGGAGGTGTCTCTGCACGCATCCAGAAGGATAGACTACATGCAGAAGGGATTGGAACAAACAAACGGGCGCTTAAGTTCCTCAACCAGGACTATGAGTCCTTAAAGCAGGAGTGCCTGAAAAGCGGCTGCCTGTTTGAGGACCAGTGCTTCCCCGCTGAGCCTCCTTCTCTAGGCTTTAAGGAGCTGGCCCCAAATTCATCCAAAACCCGGGGTGTGGAGTGGATGAGGCCCACAGTAAGAGCCTGATAACACCTAAACTGGCAAAAAATCTAATCCCCTTCTTTTTGCATGCACAATAACCCAATATGTTTCCTAAATATTTTGAAGGTCATAAACAGATTTGAGTTGTATTTGCTAAAATGAATTGTGTAGCATACTAAGCCAAACTTACAATATAATTTCCCAGCATGCATAGCCATTTCAAGTGAATTCTAGTATTACCACCTATCACCGTATTTATTGAAAGACACTGGTTATTGAACTTTTCAGTCATTTAAATTCTGATGTGATGGTAGCTGTTAATGCCAACATGTTTATTTTGATATAATTCAGAGAGAAGCAATCTACTTTTAGCCACTTTGAAAGGTTTTACTTAACCTACTTGTGTGACTGGTCTGGGGTTCTACTTGTGAAATCTCAAGTTCAGCTGTTGCACCATCTGTTGCATTAGCTTTTAAAAAAATCTGTCTGAAATGTCTAAAATTATTTATCTGTTTTTAAGGAGCTTTTAGATAACCCTGAGTTCATTTTGGGTGGAGCCACAAGGACTGATATCTGTCAAGGAGCACTAGGTGAGTAAACATTTATTTACATGTCTATGTACTATAATTGTTGGATTGTAGAAGTGCACTTGCAAACATACAGTGTCATACATCTCTGTAAGTTAGTCGATTGAATTAAAGTGTAAATATTGTTGAAGAAAAATGAAATTACATTTAGTTGTGTGCTAAATTGCACAAAAGCTTCACTGACATTTGACATCTACTTTTAAGCAGATCCCACAGAGCTGTAAGATTTTTGAGGGGTATAAAGAGACTGCTCCTACCATAAACTATGTAGTGTCTAAACAATACCGCAAAATATATATATTGGGGTCAATTAATAGAAGACATTAGATTTTAGAGAGGCAATATGACAAAAAATCTACATTTTGCCCTCGCAATCTCAGTGTTTACCCTTCAGCACAGTATGTGAATATACAAAACAATTGTCCGACACTGATTAGTTGTTATAAGAGATGTTTACTCCAAGTTATTGCTGCTAATGGAGGTGCTAGAAGCTATTGAATGAAGGGGTTCTCTTATTTTTGCAACGTCTCATTGAAGAAAAAGGTAGTGAAATTGATTAAATATAGTTGTCAGTCCCCTGTCTTTTCAAATGATGAAGTTTTTTCACTCTATAAGAATGGCAATAATGCCAACCTTTTCGGTACAGTATGTAAAGCTCCCCAAAAAATGTAGACCACTGCACCTTTTTCTTTCCTTTCCATAAAAGTTGAAAAGGAAGGTTTTGAATGAGGAACAAAAGGGTAAAATTGAAGTGGTCTCTTAATTTTAACCCTTTACCTCACTCAAAACCTTTCTATTTTTTGGGAAAGGAAAGAAAAAGGTGTAGAGGTCTCTTAATTTGTTGTGGCGCTGTATATTTCCTCTGGAGTTGTTCTCTGTAGGTAAATAATGAAAGAGCCTGACCAGCTAGTTGATTTCTTGGGTGTGGTGGAACACATTTGTGAGTCACTAGGAGGTATTCATTGCCAGGCTGAAAGAAGACTAGCTTACAAAGAGTGCTTGGCTCAAGTTCCATTCAGCAAACTCTGTCTTAAATGATGTTTGCATAACAAGGTGGAGGGAGGCAGATAGAATTGAAGATTGAATACAATTTTAACAATTATGAGAATGAGCTAACAAACTTGATCAGCGCATGTTCAGCGGCCTTCAATTCTATTATTTAAATAGCTGTTTCTTATATTTGTGGGCCAGAAGATGCACTGCTTTCATCACCATACAAAAGCACCAAATGTGCCCCTTAACAATTTGGTTGTGTTTAACCAGGAACAGGCACCTCTGAGATATTGCTCACTTGGTGCTCCGTCACCTACTTTCTATCAGAGGCCATGGAAATCCCATTTTTGCTGCCTCAATTGCCAGTTCCTCAGCTAATTGTTGTGGCCTCATCACCCCCTGACAAGACTGTGAACGTTGTAGCTTGTTATTGTCTACTATTTGTGCTACCAAAGTGCATCATTCGGGTCGAGTTGTGACCGGTTCCGTCTCTGTCATGTGCCTCAATGTGTTGCAGGACCTTCTGAATTACAAATGAAGCACTGTGTTTAATGTTTCCTCATATCTTTAGCTGGATGGAACATGGCAACATAAGTCTTAACTCAGGATATGATAATATAACAATCTTGGTAAGGCTACTACTCGCCCCTCCAAATGGGATATCCCTCGATGACCTGATGGTACCCGTCAATGACTTTGACACAGCCCTTTCCAACCTGCTAGAGGTCTTCACTGCCCTCCGTCATGCCAGGTTGTCGCTGAATCCTGACTGCCTACGATGGAGACAACATTCCTGGGCCAAGTGGTCAGTTCTCGCAGCTTTAACAATGATCCAGCTAGGTGGCTGCTGTACGTGACTGGCCAACTCCTGTTAACATCAGTGAGTTGAACAGATTCTTGGGGCTGGGGTCATACTACCGCTGCTTCGTCTGAGACTTTGCCACAATCGCCAGTCCTCTCCACTGTTTGACCGATCTGGGCTGACCATTCGTCTGAGACAACACCTGTGCTGTAGCCTTCGACTCAAGGTGACCCTTTCTGAATCCCCAGTCCTGGCCTACCCTGGCGCCCACCATACCTTCATCATGGTCACCGATGCTAGCAATGTTTGGGTTGGGGCTGCCCTTTCCAAGCAGGGAGGGGAAGGGGAGCATGCCATGGCCCACTTCAGCAAGTGCACGCCTGCTGCCTTCATGTTTGGGCAGGATCTCCGGACACCAGTGGACTTGGTGTTTTGGGTCCCGCCCAAGCCTGAGATCGCCTACAGGTGGTCCATGACTACACTCGATGGGCCCAAGCCAACGCCGGAGTGTGGCAGAAAAGGCAGCTACGGCAGCCTGGACATTTGAGGGATTGTGTTGAGTGATTGAGTTGTCGGGACGACTGACCCCTCAGTTGAAGGCTATGTAGCGACTTGAAGAGGCAGTTGCTAATTACTCATTGTTCTGCACTGAAGGGGTCCAAAGGATTATAGGCCAGTCAGAAATCAGCTCTAAAGCATTGTGGTGTGTCCATGTTTTGTTATTCTAGTTCATAAATGTGTTTATTGAAGTTATGGGTTGTTTTTGTTCAGGGGATTGGGAGAGGGTTAGTTTCAACATTGTGGTTACCATAACCAAACCTTAAATGGCCAGGGTTCATGTTTCTTGTTGAATTATGAAATACACTACATACTCATATTCCTCAAGATTAATTTTATTGTTGAACAAACACAATGCCCTCAATCAATCCAAAATATCATTGAACTTCAAACCTGAATGTTTAACATAGGAAATGTGAGTTTTGATCTTTCTCAGGGGAATACATACAGTGAGGGGAAAAAGTATTTGATCCCCTGCTGATTTTGTACATTTGCAGTGAGGGTAGAGACCAAAAGTAATTTCCCATTTTTGTTGTTATTCTGTCTCTCACTGTTCAAATAAACCTACCATTAAAATTGACTGATAATTTTTTTTGTCAGTGGGCAAACGTACAAAATCAGCAGTGGATCAAATACTGTTTTTACCTTTTCACTTTTTTATTCTCAATTTTAAAAGTGTAACACAAAATGACAAGTAATTAAAATGTTTGTCGTTTAAAAAATATTCAGTGACAAATATAGTTACCCTTCTTTTCAATAACTGACATGAGCATTTCCTACATGGAGTCTTTCAGTTTCTTGATCTGTTCACAATCAACTTTCGCTGAAGCAGTAACCATAACCTCCCATATACTATTCAAAGAGGTGTATTGTCTTCCCTGACTGTAAATCTCACATTTTACAAGCTATCAGTAGGATTTAAGCCAGGTGATGAAGTTGTCCATATCATTATTCATTAATCTTTGAGGGCCTTGCTTGCAAGCCAAGCAGTGGATTACTTGGATGCATGTGATGATGCATTGTTCTGCATAAAGATCATGGCCTTCTTGAATGCTGAGTATGTATTCCTGTACCACTGTTTTGAAGAAAGTATCTTTCAGAAACTTGGCAGTAGGTATTGGAGTTTTAGTCCATCTACTACCTCAGCAGCCCGAACCAGTACCCCACCTCCACCTGGCGTCTGACTCAAAGTGGTGCTGTGTCCATTAGTGATCCAGCCACAGGCCCGTCCATCAAGAGTCACTCATTTTATCTGTCCATTAAACTTTGGGAAAAACTATCTTCAGGTATTTTTTTTTACCAATCAATACACTTCAACTTGTGAATCTTATTCAGTGGTGGTCTTCTTTCAGCATTTTTTAACTTGGCCATGTCTGTGATCACTTGACACCTTGTTCTTCTGGACACTCCAGGTAGGTTGCAGTTCTGGAATATGATAGCACTGCAGGATTATGGGATCCTGGTAGCTTCACGTTTCATTCTTCTCAAGTCTTTTGCAGTTAATTTGGATATTTTCTTCTCTGTGTGTTTTTTGCGCCCCAGTTGACTATTCACAATAAAAAAATATTTGATTGGCCAGTGGTCACACCTCAATAGCTAATTCAAATGTCCATCTGTTTCAAGAGTGCATCCATTTTAAAATGTATCACTTCAGTATCCGTTAAATCTCTTTTTTTGGCCCATTTCACTTGAGGTCATGAAGATGCCTAATAATTATGCACACCTTGATATAAGGTGTTATTCACTGTTGCCACGCCCTTCCTCATTACACAAATACATATCACCTGAAAATGATTCAATCCAATGAGCATTCCAGTTTATATGGTTTGGAGTTCTCAAATGTGCATAAAAAATATTTATATGATCAGAATACTCACTTGCCTAATAATTGTGCATGTAGTGTAAAATGTGACTTCCTGGGTTTGTGCAGTGTAAGGGACACAGGAATTGCATAAAATAGCAGTCTCTGTCTAATGCTCTATTCTTCTGAGCAAGCTCATCACAATAATCACTATCGATCTGTTGTTGGTATGAGGATGAGTTGAAGTTAATCTTGAAGTGAAACTTAATCAAATGTATTACAATATATGATTACTAATCTGCATTAGTAATGCCTTAATTTGTATAATTGTATTTTCCCACCAGCTAGCATTTCATGGCTTACATTATTAACCAAGTATTTATAATAGGCATTTAAGGTTAACATCATGTGTTTAGGCACAGACACAAGGATTTGGGGTTTCAGAAATCTGGATGTTATTTCAAGATGTACTTTTTGAAAGAAGATATAAAGACAATGTAAAATTTGATTTGTGTTTATTCTTTTTTTGGCTGTGGGATATTCACCATCATACTTCAGTCGATAACAACAGTTTTAAACACAACCTAAGTGCAGTGGAAATTGTAGCTGGACCTTGAGGCCAGTGAATCCTCAGCGGTGACATTAGTGCACTTTTACATTGCGTAATATTCCCTATATTCACAATTTCGGAAAGTAGCTAATGTCTAATCACTACACTAAGTTACAGTACATTATGCATTAAATGCTGAATATGTGAGATTACCTGATGGATGAACAATTTACGGGCAGGTTCTTAATGAAACAATGCTGGGAATTGCCCTTTTTTATTGTTATGTTTCTTGTTAATGGTATTCAGCATGATCACTCCTGTAGGACTGAGCTGAGTGCTTTATTGGCTGTTGCTTTTACCCGCTGCCTTAGTTGAAAATGGTTGGATGGAGGCTGCACCAGATAGTAGAGTTTGGTGTTACCAATACAGGTGACAGCAAAACACACAATGCAAAGGAAAGGAGATCTTAGAGCAGATCAGTCTGGGTAAGGTTATGCAATCAGAGTCAGAAGGAGTTTTATTTCCAAGTTTCATAAACTAGGAATTTTGTTAGTGCAGCAATTTTGTACAAAAGAAAAACAAAGAAATTAAAATAGTGGACTGAGCATGAATAATAGACTGCATTAATAAGTTACGAAAAAATATACAAAAATATGTAAGTTGCAATAATTGTCCAGTTGAGGGTTGTGTGTGTGTGTGGGTGTGTGTGTGTGTATGCGGGGAGAGGGTCATAGTCAGTTTGGCTCCATGGGCATGTTCATGAGGCCTACTGCTGTAGGTACAAAACTGTACTTGTGGTGAGAGGTTTTGGTCCTGATAGACCTCAGCCTTCTGCCAGAATTGAGAGTTCGGAATAGTCCATTTCCAGGGTGAGAGGGATCCGCCCCCATCTTTGCCACTCACCTCAGCGTCCTGGAGGTCTATAGGTCATGTAGAGATTACAGCCAATCACCCTCTCTGCAGAAGCCTTGCAGACTGCAGCCTACCATTGTTTTTGGCAGTGGCTGCAGCATACCAGACTGTGATGTAGGAGGTCAGGATGGACTCTATGATGGTAATGTAGAAGTGCACCATCATACTGTTGGGCAGGTTGAACTTTTTCAGCTGCCACAAGAAGTACATACTCTGCTGAGCTTTCTTAGTAAGCGAGGTGATGTTCAGCTCTCCCATGAGATCCTGGGCAATGGTGGTGCCCAGAATGCGAAAGGACTCCATAGAGTTGACTGGCATGCCACCCAGGGCAAATTGGGTGGGCAGCTGTGTTTCTCCTGAAGTCCATTGTCATCTCCGCTGTCTATGAAATCTTTAGGGTGTTGAGCTGTAAGTTGTTCTGACTGCAACAGGACACCAGATGGTCAGTCTCCCACCTGTAGTCGGACTTGTCACCCTTACAAATAAGTCAGATGAGGGTGCTGTCATCTGCAAACTTCAGGATTTTGACAGAGTGGTGACTGGAGGTGCAGCTGTTGGTGTACAGGGAGAAGCGTAGGGGGGACAAGATGTGCCTTGAGAGGAGCTAGTTGTGATGTGAATTCCATTGAGGTATGTTTTATGACATTTTAAGCAATTTCAGAGTTATAAAAACAAATCTTTTCAAATGTAAATCTTGGAAATCTCAGCTTTGTATTCTGGATGTGCTACTCACACTCGCAACCACAACATATTTAGTCTTTTCAGGGATTGGATGTTTTTTTAAAATAATTAACCCATACTCTGAACCATGGTGCAAAAAAGTGCTTACAATGACCCAACAATCCCTGGAGCCTAATTGATTAAAAACGGTGTTGTAAAGATTGTCTTTAAATAATGACAAATTTAAATGGACAATATAAATGAATCTTTGAGCATAGTAAGTGTACTCTATGACTGGTTAATAAATGCAATGATGTAGGACGTACTTTACACATATGGGTACAATTTTATAGCAACAGCAAAATAACAAAATTAATTGTTGATTGCAGAGCCGTTAAAATATATTTTCTCAAGATGCTCTGGATTGAATTGATCATGATAATTCTAATATGTTCCATGTTAATCTTTTGTTTCATAGCAACTGCAGAAGGACAACATGAATCAGTATTGTTTGGATCCTGATCCTTAAAAATGTCTAGGTGGGCCAATGTGTAATTTGGTCAGGCCAAGGCCCACCCAGGCCCAATAGTGCAGCTGCCAGTGGGTGTAATGTGAACACCGACCAGGTGTATTCACAGTAGAAAGGTTTGCGGTGGATAAAAAATTATTCCAGGTCAGGAGAACAGTAGTTCACGAGCTGTTTTGCCCAAGAGCTCTGTATCATGGTCTGCCCGGAAGATTGAGAAATCCTGAGTGCTGAGTGATTATTGCTGAGTGATCACACGTTGGCGAAGAATATTCCAGGTAGTGCTGTCCGTAGTCCACGGCTCCCGGAGCATTCCAATGACCTGGGGCCTCATTTATAAAACTTTGCGTAGGATTTGCGTCAGAAATGGCGTACGGATGAAACATAGGACGTGCGTACGCACAGAAATATTCGGATTTATAAAACCGTGCGCACGCACATCCTACGCATTTTTCCCTTAATAAATCACAATCAAATCTAAATGTAGCGCAGCTTTTGCGGCTTCATGTCACGCCCATAGTTTAGTTGCCCATAAATAGTCATTGAAACGCCCACAAGTTAATATTCATAGATTGCGAAATTATGGCAAACATAGAGAGGAAATAAAAAAAACGTAACTTCACTCAATGTGAAGTAGAAGTGATCGTTGGCGAGGTGGAAAAGATGAGAAAAATGTTGTTTGGAGGGCACAGTGTGGGCATAACTAATGCCAAAAAGGCACTTGAGTGGCAAAAGGTTGCAGACGCTGTAAATGCTGTAGCCTCACAACCTCGGACTGTGGCCGAAATAAAAAAGAAATGGTCAGACATCAAAGTCGAAGCAAAAAAGCGTCTAGCGCTCCATCGCCAGAGTGTGTCTGCCACG
>JACXGJ010001541.1:0-81169 GCA_016801105.1 Esox niger | reverse complement strand
TGTAGTCATATAGTAGATCAGTGTTAGGGTACAGTGTGGTCATATAGTAGATCAGTGTTAGGGTAAAATGTAGTCACAGTAGAACAGTGTTAGGGTACAGTGTAGTCATATAGTAGACCAGTGTTAGGGTACAGTGTGGTCATATAGTAGATCAGTGTTAGGGTAAAATGTAGTCACAGTAGATCAGTGTTAGGGTACAGTGTAGTCATATAGTAGATCAGTGTTAGGGTACAGTGTGGTCATATAGTAGATCAGTGTTAGGGTAAAATGTAGTCACAGTAGATCAGTGTTAGGGTACAGTGTAGTCATATAGTAGATCAGTGTTAGGGTACAGTGTAGTCATATAGTAGATCAGTGTTAGGGTACAGTGTGGTCATATAGTAGATCAGTGTTAGGGTACAATGTAGTCACAGTAGATCAGTGTTAGGGTACAGTAAGTGTACAGTCCACAGAATTGTCTGCCGTGTGTAATGATGCTCCATCCAAACGCTGGCCATTACTCTACAATACCAACTGGCTGTGCTTACTGGAAATTAACACGTGGGCTAATTAAAATTCAGCAGAGCTGTAAAGCAGGAGGAAGTCATTAAAGGAACAAGGGCACTCTGATGGCAGCATCCTCTTGTCAATGTCAGCCTGGAAAATGTCTAGTGCCCCCCCCCGCCCCATATACATATTCACACATGCATGCACACATAGCTACATACCCACACGCTTGAACACATGCAGACACACACAATTACATTACAGAGGTTTATAGTTGTAAAATGAGCGTTACACAGAAGATCTGTTTATAAGGCAATAACATTTATAGCTTATGTTATAATAATACCGTAATTACTGATATGAGAAAAATGACTACAGTTGATCCTAATGACAACCCAAGGTAACAGGGATTATACAAATGCAAATGAAATGTTTCCCAGAAGTGATTATGTTCCAGAAACTGACTTCACTTGATATTTTAACTTCAAACAATATTTTGGTATGAATTGTCAAAAATGTTAATGAGGCAACCATATGCTAGGTATTTTGCCCATTCATAAACCTCCCCGCCCCCTCTGAGGTTTATATAAAATAGCATTGCCAAAGGGGGAATGGATATTTCTCAGAGGCAATATAAGTTAAACACATTTTCCTGGAAGCATCTATTGTGGTTATAACAGCATACTAACCTACTTTAGGTGGAGCCCAGCACTGCAGTTTGCTTGTTCCCGTGTTGTTCTGAATCAGAATGGGCGTGAACACGCGTGTGTTGTGTATGCATGCCTCGATGTTCCGTCTGTGTGTGTGGCCTAGCGTGTCCTCCTGCTGGTCCCTTATAAGCGGGTGTAATTGGGAGCAGCTGCCGTGAGAGTAGCGCCGCAGACAGGTTGTCAGGCCAGCAGTGGAGCACGGACAGGAGGAGGAAAGAAGGAGGAAAGCGGAGGAGAGGAGGCAGGTGAGAGTTGGAGAAACACTGGTCATGCGGGAGGAGAAGCGCAAGCAGGCAGCATTCCTGATCAGACACTGCTTTAAGTGCATATATATCTCAGTGTCAGAGAGAGCCTAGTTGACATTCCAATACCACAGCAAGCTGGAAGAGCTAAGAACTGTGATCGCTGGAGAGGAAGAGTCAAAGATACATGGAAACATGATAGAGAGACAGGATAGGGTCAAAATGAAAGAGATTGGGATGAAAGAGAAGGGGGGTAGTGGGGAAGAAGTCAGAGGAATGGGCTTGAGAGAATGTGGACTGAATGACTCCCTAAAATACAATAAAGAGTTATGTCTTCTATCTTTTCCAGCAGCCGCTGTGTGGCTTCAAATAATTGCTCCATTTTAATATACAAAACGATTACAGTATCACAGTCAGATTACTATCTGTAAGAGTGGCACAGAACAGTATTGCGGTTAGATTATTATCTGTTACAGTAACAGTTTCACCGTAGTAATGATGTTACAGAAACGGGGTGAAACGGCGGTAGAGCTCAGTGTTACGGCATTAGCAGCAGTAGTTGTAATAGCGGGAGTAGTGTTAGAGTGGGAAGGGAAGCAGTTTGAGTTATTAGCATGATTACTGTCCGGACCCCACTGGTCCGCTGTGGTCTGCTGGCCTGCAGGCTGAGGGGCTCATTAGTGGGAAAATACACAGAGACCGTGTGGCTCTGCTCTGTTATGGGAACAGCAGCACTGGTCTGGAGCAGAGCAGAGGAGCAAGCTCAGTGCCCAAGGTCCCCGAAGGACACTTGAAGGTGAGGGAAACGAGAGAGCGGAGCTAGGAATAGAGGGGAAGACATGCTCACACGGAATGGCATGGATTAGAGGGAACACCCGTGCTGCAGTGGTTTCCCTGCGCGAACACTGTTTCTCTATGTTAACGCGTGTGCGCGTGCGTGTGCGTGTTTGTTTGAATTCATTTTTGTATCGTGGGAGAAGGTTTATGAAGTTGGGTTGCCGATATGCTTTTATGGAAAGTTTGAGATCCACACCCGTCACTCCATCAAAGCATTTCAGTTTTGATGAACTGATCCAAATGTATTGCTCTGTAAATGGCAACGTTGGAATTCATTTTCTCCCCTCATTTATTTATACGTAGTCTTTACCTTGACGAGAGCCATTCCCAAGCGGCCAGCCTCAGAAAGCAAAACATTTTTGCTTTACCATACAATGCTCTGTCTCGAGGCAACGTAGAACTGCTCATTTGAATCACCTCGCCTTCCCCCTCTCCCCTTCTCCCGCCTCTCTTTCTCATGTCTTTAGAAGACAAGGGGGAGATCAAATGAAATAGATTTTAATTTCCACAGCCTTATAGGCTTATCCTGTTCTGCTGCTCTTTGTGTCTGGGTGAGATCAGTTAAACACAGCACATTTAATACAGCCTCAGTCCCTTTAGACAGAAGCACCAGGGGTCTGTGGGTCTGACAAAGGGATGCCCCATACTCACAATGGAGAGTGTGTCAGCCGGGACATTCTTCCGCCTGAGCTCCTTTCTGAGTTTAACTGCATTGGATTTTTGTTTCGCGACAGAGTGTATATCAAGCCCCGCTTTGTGCGCCTGCCGATGATGGTAATGAATGCATGGCTAAAATATCTAAGTGGTCGTACTTCGTTAAGGAAGGGTTGGGAGCGGTGTGGGGGGGCTGGAAGGGCCAGCAGGATCGTGCTTGGGGTGAGAATCAGGCTGCATAAGCCAGGTATATGCAGAGGGAGAGAGAGAGAGAGAGAGAGGAAGAGGAAGAGATGAAGAAGGGTCTGCTGCAGTTTGGCAACCAGTTGTATGACATCATTGTCTGACAAAGTGCAAGGACATCATGACATCTGAGGCGTTTTTCTCCTAAATGTAGAGGAGCATACGTCTGAACTCTTTCACCTCCACATTAACTGCGTCTAGCTAAGGGGATTCATTTTCTATCACCACTGTCTTTCTATGTAATCATATTTCTGTGCTGGCGAGTAAACAGCCTGACCCTGTTTTCATGGCACTCGGATATGACTGGCTCCATTTCTTTCCTCTGCTGTGTTAAGACAAGAGGGAAGGCAGCCTTGCACTGAAGTTAAGTTATGCTGTTTTCTAGGGCTTCAGAACGGCGGTGACGGCAGGCCTCGAAATGTACCTTTTAATGCCACTGTCCATCCCTTTCCTCTAGCCATAAAGAATTTTACTGCAAGGCAGTTCTGGTTAAAATCAGCCGTGCTGCAAAGGAGATGCTCAGCACTCTCATCACACTGCCAAGGCGATAAGACAAACGGCTGGTCCAAGAGTAAACCTCCACTAATGAAGATTACATTAAGACAGAAATTATAGTTGTTGTTTTTTCCAAACTCCGTCACACTCATGATGGGTGGGAGAAGATAAACGATCAGACCAAATTGACATCTGGTGGGTTTATGCAAACACATCTGAGATATACAGGAGATGAAGAGGAACAGGAAAGTGCAGAGGAAATAATTACACACAGCATCTAAATTGCTATTGATTCTTTAAAGGGTGTTACTATTAGATTAAGAGGTTCAGAAATAAGCGGTTTTGAGGATTAAATCATTCCAAAGTAAAATGAACATGGGCCAAATGAACATGGATATTATCAGAGTATCATTTGAAGAGATCTTTAATTGTGTCAGATAGTCATTAGATACCGTAATAAACTGGATACTCGGCTTGTACAGAGAGAATATCGAAAATGCTCTGTGAACCAAGCCAATACAGTCTAAGACACAGGCAGCACAAAGACAAGGTCAGTCAGGTTTTCTATCGTTTTTTTTAAATCACAGTAAGAAAAGTGAAGTCGGCTTGGCCGATAAAGGGCCCTGTTACAATATTGTCTCCATCCCTGATCAGCCAATCAGAGGTGGGGGTAGTGCTGAGTCAGGGCTTGGACCCGTGTTGCTCTGCTCACGTTCGAATGCAGGGGAGAGGAGCCAGCCCACCATGGCACTGCACTGCAGAAGCACCCCCCCCCTCTCTCCCCAGACACCAGGGGCCTCGGCTTGGGGAGGCCACTTAACTACCAACCCGAGGCTTCGCTTGCCAGGTGGGCCTTGAGCCTGGCCCGTACTAGAATGGGAGACCGTGACCACCTCTGGTCCTTCAAATGCTCCCCATCCAGCGCTGTTGTGTTTATCACACACACTGACAAAGCATAGCCTGCCCAATTCATACCATTAAGTAGACAATTAGCAGAAAGAAATAAAGGCGGTGTAGATAAAGTTTACGGTTTGAGCAGAGGTCAAGCTGTTTCATTACCGTGAGTGAATTAGCCTCATTAACCAGACGACTGATTGACATCTTCCATGAACCCTGCTGTCACCAGCCCTCCATAAAAAAAGGAGTGGGCCAGGGCACAGTCTGGCACGTAGCACATAGTACATAGTACAGCAGAGCTCTAACTCTGAGACCGGTACGGCGGTGTGAAAAACGTACGGTCACACTCAATCTGCCCAGTTGTCTCGCTCAGCCTCCACCTCTAGGGTAGTCACCCCCGATGGATGAACGCTATGGTCTTACATGAGTGATCTTTCTGTCACGAGGTAGTGTGTGTCTCTGGTACTGCTGTATATCTCTGTCAGGTCGGCCGGTCCAGACAGGCCAGTAGGGAGCCCCGAGCCGTGTCCCGTTCAGATGTCGCAGACTTTTGGGGGGTTATTAGAGGGCTGAGTGGAAGAACAGCGTCTGGTCTTGTACAGCCTGGACGTGACAGGAAGTGGTGTGTTTTGATGGAGCCTGGCCCTTGGGCCGTCCAGGCCAGGGCGACGGGGGAAGTGTCGTGTGTCAGTCAGCAGGCCAGCCGGGAGTCCTACCGAGGCCACTTCTCCACATAAGGAGAGACAGAGCAGAGTCAAGTGGCTGGAGAGAAGCGGCGTGGCACAGAGGCAGAGAGAGCGGGACAGCGAGAGAAGGAAAGGGAGAGATGATTTTGTAATTGTGAAACACTCCTGGGAGTGATAGAGAGTGAGGGGAAACAGAGGAAGAGAGATGATTTTGTAATTGTGACACTCCTGGGAGTGATGGAGAGAGAGAGAGAGCGATGGGCCATACTGTGTGTTTCCAATAAAAAGGTTCATATTGAAGCCAAGTGACAGGGAGAAGAACAGGGGGACATGGTGCGAGAGGGCAAACCATCAGGAGTTCTATACATAGTGTCTCATGGGCAGTTGCCCCTTCGGCCACCTGTACATTTCCCTCTTAGGGGACAGAATGCACCCATTGCGACCTTCTCCCCTACCCCTCCCGACCCCTCACTGAAAGGTCCAGCTGTCCCAAACGATGAACCCTCCTTCCATCTCCAATATAAGGGCAGGAATGCAGAGTCCAGCAGGCTCCCAGAATAGACATCAGTAGCCAGTCCATCTAAAAGCAGCCAGACTGATAAAGGGCACAGAACACACACAGTACACACACACACACACACACACACAGAGTACACACACTCAATCCGCTTCCACTCAAGACAAGCACACCTTCTAAGCTTGTCTATGAGCGTGTTAAAATTAGCATGTGACTATAGAGGAGTGTTGAGAGGTGAGCACTTGGCGTGACTACTAATTACAGTTTATGCCTGGAGAATATGAGACCTCTACAATTATGACTTTACTGTGTACAGCCGCTTTAGGGAACATCCAGAATGAATCTCCTTCCTGTCGCTGCTAACCATCCATCAGTCTTACCTAGAGGAGTAGATGACTACACACTATGTGAGCTAAACGGGCGTGTGTTTGAGGGCACAAACGTATGGAGGGAAAGTCTGAAATTAAAACAGGAAAAGTGTAACAGAGGGATTGTCTCGCTAATCTATATAAAAACCTGTATGTGAAAAGGATTTCATGCAAATTGCTTTTCTCCTCTTAAGATAATTTTCTCCCTCAAATAACACGCAGGGCTCACTCCTAACAGACTCTTTAACATGCATTCACACACACACACACACACACACCTGCACACCCACTGCAGTGCTGTACAGTGCAGTAGAGTAGGAACAGAAGCAGCTCTGGGACAGGTAGAATTCAGGCCATGCTTCAGTGTCCTTCTCCGTGTGCTACTCAATCCGCTCCCCTCTTTCTCTTCTCCTCCCCTCATCTCCTGTCCTCTCCCAGCCAAGCCTCTCCCTCATCAATTCACAGGCTCTCTGGTGACAAGTTTATTAAACACCAGAGAGTGGATTCGAAGGCCCGTCGCGCTCTTTAGCTCGTCCGCCTGTTATTTAATCACACCTTTTATCATTTGATGGGTAAACCTTCAAATCGCCGTATTTCGCCACTGTACTTTAAAAACCAAGTCCAGGTAGCACTACATACATGTTGTAGTCATGCTGTAGTCATGTTGTAGTCACACATTCAGGCGGACACGGAGATGTCAGCGAGTTACAGCGCGCCACTTCATTCGGTGTTTATTCACAACACTTAATCGCGGGTATCATTTTCAGGTTTTGAACATGGCTCTGAGTGGTAGAGGTCATATTGTGGAGGTTGTACAATTAACGACGTTGGCGATGCTGGTCAGAGTTCCCAGAAGTGTGTTTGCTCGAGTGTGTCCATGTGCATTCATGCTACTATGTCTGCATGATACTGCGTCTACACGTTCCCCTCCGGAAAAGCATGTGAAAGAGAGAGAGGAATAAATGGAGATAGAGGAAGAGAGAGAGGGAGAAATAGAAAAAGGGGAAGAGAGAGGGGAGAGATAGAGGTGGTAGTGAGCGAGGGGGGAGGGAAAGGGCAGAATGGAGAATGAGAGAGAGTAAAGGAGGGCCAGAGAGGGAGAGAGTGGGACGGGGGGAGAGAGGCAGAGAGGAAAGAGAGGGTAAGCGAGAGAGAGAGTTAGTGGGGAAGATATATAGAGACACACAGGGGAGAGACGGAGCAGTGCGCTGCAGTTCTAGCTGCATTGGCTTTCTGATATGATGAGAGATTGGTGGTCGCGGTATAAGCAGGAAAGACGTCGAGAAGAATGATAGTACGCCACTGAACATCATGAACCCTATCTCGGAAACTTGGACATTAAATACACTTGTGTGTGTGTGTGTGTGTGTGTGGGGGGGGATAGAAAGCAGCTACCTAATGGCTGTGGCTCATTTTGTGGCTCCAGCAGTGGGTTAAGGGTGTGAAGTGGTATACTTCCTAATGGCTAAATGATCAGCTACAGCTAATTGAACAAGGATGTGAGTGAGGAGCACCAAGGGCAGCGCACAGCGCGCGGCTAAACGCACCGCAGCCAGTCACACACCGAGGGCCACGATGACCCGGAATAACAAACGATAGGTCACACAGTAAAGAGGCGCTCCTCCAGAAGATGGGGGCGGATGGGAATGGAAAGGTAGAGAGAAGGAGAGTCAACACCGGGCAGGGTGGACGAGGAGGGAGTGGCGGTGGACGTGAGGGAGGGTGGGGGGGATGAAGGGGTCGGGGCAGGGGGGGGGGCGCTAGAGGTCAGTCAGAGTTAATTCCGGAGGTGTTGTATCCTGGGGATTCATTAGCGGTATTGACAAGCTTGTGATAAATTCATTGTTTCCTCAGGTTTGTCTGCAGCCGTAGTTTATGTTCACTCCACCTCCTGCTGTCTCTTAGGGCCCCCTCGCCCACTTCTTTTTTCCTCATTCACCTCAGCTCCTCTTTTCTCTGTTCCCTATCTGCCATATCTACTCTGTGTCATTCATTATTTTCCAACCTTGTTAGGTGGTGCAGGGCTGTGATTACATATAATGGCATCATCCAGCTCTTTGTCTCTGCGTGCTAGAAACGGAGATGTGCGTTTGATCACCAACATGTCAACGAGCTCACCCTGATCCTCTCCTCTCTGTTCCCTCTCCTCCAGGACTCTGAAGCTGTCCCACTTCCTCAGGTCCTTCTGCGGGACCTCACACCAAAAATGCTTTGCTAAAGCTGGTAAAATGGAACCAAATCAACTGTTCAATGGATTTGGTCCCCTTCAACCAGCTGTAGCTGTGCATTGATCACTCCGGATCATTCAAGAGAGACCACGAAGGGTTGATATAAACACCAGCACGCCATCTGATTCAATGACTGACAGCCGAAACAATCTCAGGAATGGACCCACCAACCCAGAAACTCTAACGGCCGACCCAGTTGACCCTTCAGACCAGAATAGAGTAGGCTCCCAATGCGGGTAAATCTGTACACCAGAAAGGATATTTATTTTAACCAGGTAAGTATTACTGCATACTATTAGTAAATATTCTGTATTACTATAATTACATTATTGCTACATTCGGTAAATAACGGTACACAGAAAGGCCATTTCCTAAGGTGAGGGTGCATGTGGTTGGGGTGAAGCAAACTCCCTCTCTGAGTCTTAATGCACATGTCTGATCAATAAAAACCTATCCTGAAGTCCATAAACTGCTGAAGTCGTCTTTACTGTGTGGTCTTACCGGGGAGAATGTGTGTTGTGAGGGTGTAATATCCTGATGGGGGGGTGCCAAAGAGAGTATTGCACAGAAATATGAATATGAGTCAATCATACCAAAGACGTGCTGTGATATTACCTCATCCATAAAACTCAGGAGAGACCACGCATCCACATCTACAGTGGCAACAACCAGTCCACATCTACAGCAGCTACCACGCATCCACATCTACAGTGGCAACAACCAGTCCACATCTACAGCAGCTACCACGCATCCACACCTACAGTGGCAACAACCAGTCCACATCTACAGCAACTACCACACATCCACATCTACTGTGGCAACAACCAGTCCACATCTACAGCAGCTACCACGCATCCACATCTACAGTGGCAACAACCAGTCCACATCTACAGAAGCTACATTGATCCACATCTACAGTGGCAACAACCAGTCCACATCTACAGAAGCTACCACGCATCCACATCTACAGTGGCGACCACAATACAAACATTCCCCCACATTATCTACATAACCTGCTACCAGTGTGTCCAGTCAATCAGTGTGTCTCTACTTCTTTGTTACCGTGGTGTGCTTGCTAAAAACCACACCCACCCACTCCACCTCCTTCCCTTTTCACTGTCTTAATATCTCCAGGGCTGTGGAGGTGTGACAGATGTTTTAATGTGCTTCCTTATCACCCCCCAGCTGAAAGCTCAATTTGCCTTGGTCTCAGTGATAGATGGTGTTGAACGCCTTGAGCGAAGCAGTACAGTACGTTAACCAAGAGAAGCATCTTGACCTGAAGAGCAAAGCTGACCCAGCCAAAGTAAATGGTTGTGTTCGGTTTTATGTTTAGGATGCGGTGAAGTTGTTGAAGGGAGATGGAGATGGTTACAATATATTTAACAGTTATCGTTGCAGCATTCAGAAGGGAATATAACAGAACGCACACATTTCCACTGCCGGAACCTAATCGATCCAATCAATGGCATCATCGAAATCCAATGTCACGATGGGCGTTGACACGGTTCTGGTGAAGTAAACACAAGCTAAAAATATGAACAGAATGAGGAATGCCGAGGCATTTCACGAACCTTACTTCCCATTACACAGGCTGTTGAAACCACTAAAACTAGCAACCTTAACCAGAATCTCCAACATGGAATCAGTCCAGTAGGACGCTGCAGCTGTGCACCGGTTTCCTGTGTGCACTGGACCTCAGGAAGGTACTGCAGACTGAGTGACCACAGACACTGCATTGCAACACAATATAATATGATAATGCTGCCCTTGTAGATCAATACATTGGCCGGGTGACATTCGAGAGCATGGTGCAATGTGCCAAGCAGTGTAGGACGACTGTTAGGTAATATCCAAATTGAGATGGGGTGTGGGGTGAGTATTGTAAACTGTTAGGTAAGTGAACTTGTGTGTGTGTTTCTTACTTTATATTACGGGGACAACAAAATCTGAAAAAGATGACTAATGCTGACATTTTCCTAATCACAATTTAAATGTATCTACTATGTACCGGGTTAGACAAGGCAAGGTTTGGTATATGCAGAGGTTAGGTCAAAGTTAAGGTTCAGGTAAGGTTTTGGTTAGGATTAGTAAATGCAGTCAACTTTGATATCTCCTTTTAGATTTAGAAAATGAAACGTGTGTGTGTGTGTTTCTGTGTGTGTGCATGTGTGGACACAGTTGCACTAACAACAAAGTGCACCAAGCCTCATTATTCACACGGTATTGATGCTTGACCACATTCATCAGCTACCATGTGACACAGCTATGTGAGGAATGAGTACACTCCCTCTCTCTTTCCACTCACTTTTCTTCTTTAGTCCTTTCTCAATCTCTGTCCAAGATACACCAGTAGTCTGGTCAGGTGTAAATGAGTGGTATTTTAGAAGTACATAAGGGTGGAATGGAACCCAGGACTCCTTTGCTAACGCCATGGTACATGAATAGATGACCCCTAGTGGACAGATTGGAACACTACAGTGACACAGGGTGTTGCCTGCATGTCTGAGGCATTTCAGAAAATCGCTAGTTATCCTCAGCTGGGGTACAGACATGATCTGATTAGGGAGAAACAAAGTGTGCCACTACAATCTGTTAAGGGACTTCAGAAGTGGAATCCATTGGAACAGTGGACGGGACACAAAGGTATGCTTTCGCATTGCATTGCCAAATGAAAAATGACAGCAATAGAGTGTTATCCAATTCAACAGAAAGGAATTGAATAAATGGCATTCCTCTGGTTCTAAAAGGAAAGGCTATGGCAGAGATGAAGTGCAGCAGCAGCAGGCCCACACCCAGCCAACGAGCCGTCTTCATCAATGGACCATGCTGGTCACATTACAGGCTGTACTGATGGTGGCGGGCTCATGGGAAATGACACACCCGCAGTCACTCACACACACACACACACAAACATGGCATCTTGAAGGCATTACTGATGATGGTGGGTCTGTGGGGAATGACAAACTGGGAGTCCTGCGTGAGAAGACTGTGAGACAGGCTGGGCTAGGCTGGGGAACCCTACCCCCCCTCCCCACTCCACACCCCTTCCTCTGTTCCAGTACTTCTACACAAGGGCTTTCTGTAAAAATGTATTGATTGATCTTTTTATCTCTCTTTTTCTCTTTAGCTCTCCCTCTACACTTCTTCAAAGGAGAAGAAAAAACACAGAGCACCACTTCATCCTGAGTGTCATAAATAAAGGTCTGGTAGATATTCAATCGACTGCTAAACTGACATCCTGTATCAGGCAAAGTGAAAGTCAATGGGAGAGCAGCCAGGAGGTCTCTCTGTCTGGCTCGCACCGAGTCACAGCAACACACATACAAAGCACATTAAAACACATACACACCCACCCACCCACACACGCACCCACACACACACATTATGATGCTTCCATCAAGATTCTATATTAGTGTTGTAAGTGTATGTGTGTGCGTGTGTATGATGCCCCCACTTGAGAGGTGAAGAGTGCACGTTGCTAAAGTTGATCGCTTCGGCCAGGCAGACAGCAGCAGTAGATGCAGTCAGCACTGAGGAATGGTAAATGCTGCCCTGTGATTGACAGTTCCACAATGGCCTGTAAAACCTGGACGTCCACATTGGTTGTCTCAGGCCCCCCATTCAGGGAAAACAGGAGATGAATTAGTGTCCACTAAGGGAATGTATCATTCACCTCATTTGGGAAAGGAGAATGTAACGCTCTAATCGGGACTTTGGATAGCTGTTTTGATAAACAGCAATATTGGGGCGGTACAGCAGCGTTTTGGGAAAACACATCATTACTGGGACACAAAGGCCTTGGCTAGTAAGATGAATCCATTAGTGAACTTCTTTCCCTCTGGCAGCCGCAAACAAGAAACAAATACAATCATCTAAACGCTAAATTCACTCATAGGATTTAGCTCAGTAAGTTCTACTCAGCCTCAGCAAGGAACAGAAACGGAATTACCCTGGAGCCTAAAGCAGAGGAACACTGTAATCAATGTATCTGATCAGCTCCACTGACCCAACACCCCGAAGCCTAGATAGACACCGACGACGTTCTCATTTCAAGTTCACTTCATGGCGCATTTTGGCTTCAATTTAATCTTGCACTATATGATGAGAGACTGAATTTTGTTCATCTCAGTGTTTCCCAGACCAGATTGTTGAGCTAAAATGCCAACAGAACTAAAGGAGCATCCTCTCAGACTACACTGCCATAGTCATTTGAATTTTTTGTATTCAGATATAATACATCAGAGGCGGATCCCGTCCTCCTTGTAGTGCAGGATGGGAATGAGGGACAGACTGGGTCTCCTTTATTCCCTTCCCACTCCACTGCTCTGCTCTCCTGTCGCTAGTCTATATCCTGTTGATCTGAAAAGGCCTATCTCCTCAGGCGGAGCCTTATCTGTGGCGTGTGATGTTAGGCCTCTCTATCTATCTGTCGGCAGACTGCCTCTTGACATGCCTGCTTGACTCTGGCGGTCTGTCTGCCCATCTGCCTGTCTGTCTGCCCATCTGGCTGGCTGTCTGCCCATCTGGCTGTGTCATCTCTAATGGCCCACACTGTACTTCAGCAGTGATTCAGACCCAGGGAAATGATTCACACCCAGGGAAATGATTCAGAACCAGGGAAATATGATTCAGACCCAGGGAAATGATTCAGACCCAGGGATATGATTCAGACCCAGGGATATGATTCAGACCCAGGGAAATGATTCAGACCCAGGGAGGCCCTGCTTCATGGCTCATCATAAACAACTGTCTGTCATACGGCCACATCATCTAGATCGGCACACAAGATAGATGGATAGAGACAGACAGACAGACAGACAGGTCAGAGGAAAGGTATGTGTTAGGGAGTACACACATGCAGAGATCTGCTCAAATGCCCATTTATTCCAGTAACTACTAAGTTTCTTACTTATACTCGCTTCAATGATATCCTTAATTATGCTCATTAATGTGGTTTTGCTTACCAGCTACTTAATTAACCTCAATTAGCCCAGGAATGTGGCATGGCATGATTGCAAAATGTTATTTAGCCCAACATGGACATTTTTATGTGTTGCTCATAATTGAATGGTAATTGGAGCTGCAAATAATTAATCACTCATTTGCTGAAACTCAAATAATTGTTCAGATAAAAACACTTCTATGAGTCGTGCGCTGCACTTGGGATCACATTTGTAAAAGCAAGAGAAAGACAGAAGAAATGGGTGTTGAAGAGGAGGAGGCTATTGTATTGGAGAGAGAACAATTTGAGAGAGAAAGGGGGGAGAGAGTGAGAGAACAGGAGTAAGAAAAAGAAAAACAGCCAAGGGGGTAGGTGATATTCTCTAATGGAACATTCTCTTTACTTTTCAGCTCTCTAATTAAAATAATACTTTGGTTCACCAATCAGAGAAACATCAAGACCATACTCCCTCAGGACAGATTCCATACTCCCTTAGGACAGATTCCATACTCTCTCAGGACAGATTCCACACCCCCCTCAGGACAGATTCCATACTCCCTCAGGACAGATTCCATACTCCCTCAGGACAGATTCCATACTCTCTCAGGACAGATTCCATACTCCCTTAGGACAGATTCCATACTCCCTTGGGACCGATTCCATACTCCCTTAGGACAGATTCCATACTCCCTCAGGACAGATTCCATACTCCCTCAGGACAGATTCCATACTCCCTCAGGAAAGATCCCAAACTCCCTCAGGACAGATTCCATACAATAATGCAGAGCAGAGTTTGTCCTCACATTTCTATGTACAAAAGCAAAGGTACATTTGAAATGGCTAACAGACCAAAGTGACCAAAAGAAGTATTCAGTCTCAATGCAACATGCCGGTCCAGACAATCTGATTACCTTCTGCTCTAAAGTAAGTAAAGTAGCTGCATTCGTCTACAAAGGGGGTGTAAATTAGAGGGGCGGGACATCCCGACATTGTACCAAAACATTGTAAAGTAAATCACCATGGTTACGACCTGCCACAGGTTAAACTTAAGTCCAGCCCCATTTCATGGGCAGCTCAACTGGCCGCATTTTAAACAGGTGTAAACTCCCAGTGGACCAGGAGACAATGTATGCCCTCTATTGCAGAGAGGAGTGTGAGACCAGCTATTCAAAGACCGCTCTTCTCTGTAGCTCGTCTGATTTTTAGCTTCACACACAGGGGCCCCGCAAACACACACACACGTACACATATAAGAGACATACCCAAACACACACACACGTACACATATAAGAGACATACCCAAACACACACACACGTACACATATAAGAGACATAGCCAAACACACACACACGTACACATATAAGAGACATACCCAAACACACAGATCCAAATATTTACAGACAAATGCAAACATCTCCATCTGCCCCGCAAACACACACATTAGCAGAACACATTATCTGTCTCATGCACACATAGATAGACACACACACACACACACACACACACACACACACACTCACGCACACATCTCTACGGTACACAAAATCCACACAGTGTTTCATAGGGTATCACAGAAAGGCAGAAAGGACAGAGATACTGATTCATGTGACGTGCTGTTGTGCTCAGTATTCCACAAACTCTGTTCCACATAAAGATAGAGGGACGCTTAGGTGATCTGGCGCTTCTCCTGAGAGCACCACGAGACACCTGCCGCAGAGCATCCCACCACCCTCCTTTCATCCTGCTGTCCTTATTCCAATATGTACCCGTTGTACATTTCACAGCCCTGTAACTAGCTCACGCACTGCCTTCGGGATCTGTACATCTAGAATCTGCCAGAGAGGGAGCAGGGAGACAACCTGAGAGACTCTTGTTAGAAATCAGCCGTTTTGTATAAATGAAATAGAGAGGAGAGAAAGTGAGAGGGAGAGAGAAAATAATTGTTCAGATAAAAACATTGATATGAGTAACTCCTGCACTGCGCTAGGGATCATGTCTCATTCAGCAGCTTGGAGAGAGAAAAAAGTGATCGCAGCAGTAGAGGAGGACAGCACTGTTTCACTGGAGAGACTGTAGTATAAGAGAAAGACAGACAGGCAGAGTGGAAAGAGAGAGAAGGAGGAGGCATTGGACATTATTCACTAACTCAGCATTATCTTCTAAGGGAGACAAAGTGAAAGAGGAGAAAGACAGGAGAGCTATGGGAGACAAATGGCGAAGTGAGACAGCGAGATTAAGGTGAACCAAAAAAGAGGAGAGAAGGAACCGAGAAAGAGAGCGAGAAGCGGGACGGTGAGACAGGAGAAATATGACTATAGAACCTGTAGGATTTCCTCCATGCAGAGACGGTTATTATGGGTCATGATGAGGTGAGAGCGGCCCATGGGTCTGTGCAGTGGTGGAATGGGGCAGTGGCAGGCTTAACACAGGGGAAGGAACATGGAGGGATGGGGGCCTGAAGTGGGGGGGAGAAGGGTTGGCAGGACGGTGGTTAACGAAGCGCAAAATCTGTGCATTTCCCCTCAACTAGCATCCCGCCCATCCCCCTGTCCTCTGGCATGACCCACCTTCACACATGAACTGCTGCGCGCAGGGGAGAAACACTCAACTCTCACTATACATCTCACACACACACACAGACACACACACACAGACGCACACGCAGCCTTTCACCTTTCTGTGCGCACACAAACAAACAAATATAAATAGATATTTGAAACTGAAGCAAAAACTAAAGCTGAAATATTAATGTGCAAAACGGGGTTATTTCTAAGCCTGTGGTTCTAGTGGATCCAACCACTTGGTAGCGTGGGGAGAGATCAGCTAGGTTCGGTAGGCTGCTGTCCCTGACCGTGAACAGAAAGAGTTTGGGGCACCAGTACCCGTAAGGGGTCCCTTTAAATACACTACAGTCCTATCCTCATTCTCCAACCCAGTGTACATTTAACAGTCAAACAGCAAGGCCAGCAGACATACGACATTTTTTAAGTAAGGCGTTTAAAATAAGGTATCAAAAACATCTGGGCGTACCGGTATGGGGTTTTATGTAAACTATGTAGATACAGGCTCATTATTTGGGGACTTTTTCCTAATGCACAGATTTGGTTAAGAAGGACTACACATCCTTCCAGTCTAAAAGACTTCCCCAGAACACGTCATACAGCCACAGGCTAATGGGGCGGGGGGGGTCGGCTAAAGCCCTCTAAAACAGCAATGTTACGCTAAATGATTCTAACCTCACAGGTCTAGCTACCGTAGCCTTTCTTTGATTAGCGTTGCCTGAATTAGCGTTGCAGCCGATATTCATTTGTCTCCACTGTAATCCAACTACTTGTTCAATGTATAGAGCCACCTGATTATTATAAGGGACTGTGATATTGTTGCCTGACACTGGGCTTTATAACGCTCACTGCTCCCCTCTCACCAACTCCCTGAAATATATGGAGAATTTAGTTCATTTGCGATTCTTACAACTCACAATGGCCATAGGAATGATATTATATTGCTTATGTATGTGTGTGTGTGTGTGTGAGTGTGTTTGTGTGTAAAATCTTGTAAGTCTCCCACCGCACTGAACATTTAGTGTCTGCTTAAACCACCGACGTAACCATCAAGCAGATCTCCAATTAATATTTTAAATGCCATTTTCAGACAGAAAAGGGTCAATTAGAAAGTTTGGGGAAAATATTCTTTATGATTTGAATGCATGGAAACAGAAACATTCAAAGTTGTTTTTTCTACCCAAACAAAATCACTAGATTAGCAATCATTAAACAGAGCGATACTTCCGGGATTTGACTTGATCATAGACCACAATGGACATTCATTACAGAGACAGAGGGACAAAGAGAGATGAATAAACTAAAGAGGTATAAGTGATTGAAAGAAGAATGCAGGAAAGCAAACACAGAGAGGACCTTTTGTGGACTGTTGTGTCTTGACAAGGGCACATTTCTCTCTGAGGAGGTTCATGCAGAAACAAATGAGGCGACAGGAGGGAACAGACAGCTCAGTGACAGGTTCAGGAGAGGGGAGGGGAGGTGGGTGTCACCATGTCTGACACACAGCCAAAGAAACCCTCCCCTCGAAAAAAACACAACACTCACAGGTGCATTAAGCGAGGACACACAAAAAAAGAAAATAACAGAATCCATGGGACTGGAATGATGGCGCTGCACAGCTGCCCATGAAGTGATTGACACTAAGAAACAGAGGATGGCAGAGCGCTAGGCAGCAACTCACTGAGACATAGAGCCAGCAGGGAGCATGGCGATCACTGGCCCCCAGCTGTCTATCTGCACAGCATCTGCACCGCTGAGGCACTGCTGAGCTAGCGGAGTTGGTTTCTCACCCCGACCTTATTGTAGAGATGCAGAGAAACAGAGGAAATTAATCAGTATGTAAAGAAATCAGTAATATTATGAACACTTAGTAATGTTCAAATTAAATGTTAGTCAAGTACCATCTTAATCACCACCCATGATATGAACCCTAATAATACCAATAATTATATAAACATTTTGATTATTGTTTTGCTTATTGCCTCCTCAGACAGTTCAGCTAATGCCATCATGCACTTAAAGTTATTTTCAATCGCATTGGCTAATTGTTTGAAACAGTCTTAGCATTCTCTCGACTGTAAGTGCAGTTGTCACAACTGTTTCATGGGACATCACAACTCTATGGCATGTCTGCAAAATATGGTAATTCATGCATCAAAACCTAGTTTTTTGGTCAGTAAGTTGGCCAATGTCAGCAACATGAAAAGTTATTTTGTCATCGTGTGAGCCGTACTGGTCAAAATGTTTTTATGTTTTTTCACCATGGTATTCAACCCTGGACATTTCTGTTTTATCCAAATTTCAGTTTATTCATTTTTGTTGACACTGACTGCTTGCTGTACTATACAATAATGTCCGGTCTTTCTAGCTGAATACTATTTTGTATCACACTGAGCTTTTTAGATAACAATTTCAACAGTAGGTAAAAGTCTACTGGACAAGCCGATGCAGTACATTACTGTACTACACAGGGAAAGGGTTTGCACATTTGTATGTACAGAATACATTTATTTTTGTGCCAATGTGTTACATGCAAACAGAAAGTCCATATTTGTATGTCCAATTTTACATATTTCTTACATGTGAAGTCATATAGTGCGCTGAAAATTTGCCAAATTTGCCATTCAAGAAAACAAATAAAAACTGCAACCCCACTGAAAAAACCTGCAGTAGTTCTGCAAAAAACAATGAATTGCACCTGCTAACAGAACTAACACTACAAGATGTCCACCATCTTCTTGGTGGATATCCTGTTGCTCATGTTGGTCTGGCAAGAGATTTGTGTCGACATCATATCTAATGTTTTCCCTTGCAATGCACAGGGGGAAAAATCTCCTGCATATTCCTATTCTATTAGTACTGTAAGTCACCTGGCAAGTCATTTGCCAATTTAGCAGACATCACAAACATTCCATGTCATTGATATTTATGGAATATACAAGTCTGAGAGATTTTGATAATTGAATGGATCATTTTGCATGTGATGGCTCACACGACGAAAGAATGTTTTGAAGATCATGACAATTTCAATGAGAATCAACTCATAACTTTTTATCAGCAAGCCATGTGCCAGTAGGCATTGTGCCATATTGTAGACAATTATGCATATTCATTTGCACACATTCCAAAGCATGTGCACTTTGCTTAAATTAATAATACATTTGAATCTGGTGTGAGCAAGCAAGTAATAGTTGGGATATTTGAACTTTTGAAAAAAATTGAAAAAAATACAACTAATTAGAGAATTGAGCCAAAGCGATTGAGAACTGTAATGTCTTACCCTCAGTGGCAGATATCGTCTGACTTCCCCACTTTCTGTACTCGCTTCCACTCTCACGTAAGGTGTTTCCCAGCAGATAATGGTGTTTGAGTGGATTATCTGACATCACCAGCGCTTGTCTTGGCCTCTTCTACACAACACTTAAACAGGTAAATAATGTGAATGTGCACTGCCGTCCAACATCTTCAAAGCCTTGCTGTAACTCTGAAGTGTTTGCACTTAATTCATTTTTACCACTTTATTTCTGGAATGAGAGGTTTTCACATGCACAGTTGCATAGAAACAGTACTTAGCTCACATTCAGATAGACTCAAAAAATGTTTTGCTTTGTGCAGAGAATTTCACATTTTAGAGACCATTGAGTCAACCCACGTATTTGTTCATTTCTATCACCAACCCTTAGGTCCCAGTGTTTGTTTTTGTGACAAGACAAATTCCTATTTAGCACCTCTACAAATATGTTTGTGTTCCACAGACTACTATGCTTTCAGAGCATGTACTTTGCTCATTTGTAGCTCAGACTCAGATAGGTAAGCTAGGAGCATTTGTTGAAGGAAGTGTTCTCAATACAGGTAACTCAAGGAAGAAGGACATTTCCCCAGACCCCCACCCAGAGATGGTTGGGGTGAGGAAAGGATGGGCTTTCTTTCCACGTATCTGAGAGCACCCAGTATAGGAGCTAAGGAGGCTCAGTGGTTTCTATAGGATCTAAAGAGCATCAGCTGTTTATACGACAAGGATCTAGCACTGATCAATAGTTTATATAGGACTAAGGCTGGTCTGTCACTGCCATAGGATTTAAAGAGTTTAAATGGGATCTAAGGAAAGTCAATGGGATATTTAGGATCTATTGAAGGACAGTTGTTAAATTAATATCTAATGAAGGTCAGTCGTTTATTTAGGATTTAAGAAGGGTCAGTAGAATCAAAGCCCCAACACAGACGAATGCCAGCATACTGACTCCATGTCTTTGCTGTCCCTCAGAATTAGCTACTTGTGTAGACTGCAGCGCTGCGGAGAGCAGCAACGCCAGATTAAGGCCCAGTTTCAGAGACAGAGCTACACCTCCTGGCAGGCAGTTCTAGGAGAAGACTAGGGAAGCAACAGAAATCAATACAGAGCCAGATTGAAGAATCTGCGCCCATTATTTCTCCTGTTTCGCAGTCCTCCTCTGTGTGTCTGTGACATGGCTGCTCTGCACTGAGGCCTCAACCTGTCCTCGTCACACACCCACTGACAGACTGGGCTTGTGTGGAGGAACACATGTATACGCACACACCCTCCATCTTGTTCACACAAACAAACGTTTGCTCTCGCTTAAATAATTCAAACACTTTCACACATACAAACATGAACACACTCTAAACACCCTGCAAATCAAATACAGAAACATCCCCTAGATACACAGCAATATATTGTAAGAGGTGGATTTCACTTTCCCTGATCTTTAAAATACTTCAACAACTACAGCATTGACTCTCAGCTATACATTATAGTAAACTGATACCCCACGTGCCAAACTTTCAAATTCATTTTTAAAACCCTCTTAACATCAACAGTTGTCACAAAGTGCTTATATAGAAACCTGGCTTGAAATCCCAAAGAACAAGCAACAAGAACAGATGGATGCACATTGCCTAGGAAGCCTATGAGCCTTGAAGAACGCTTGAAAGGAGCATTTTCTGAGGTATTGTCGCTTATAATAAGACTACTGTCGTGGAAATCACAAAATGGGAAAGGCACAGAGACTGTAGATTATTTTCAGGTAAAGCTTTATTGAAGATTTGCAAACCTGGAGCAGTTAACAACACTCTCAGCTGAGTCGGGTCAAGAACTCCCCGTTGAAGGTTGAGCTCAGGCCTATATACATTCGATACAGCCCACTGTGTCCCCCACCGATGCATGTTGCTGCGAACTTCGGCAACAACATAACAAGATGTCTACAGGCCTTGAGAAGTTAGCCAAAGCTATACCTATCTCCTGTAGGCACATCCTGAGCAGAGTTGAAACACACAATGACCTTGCTCAATTACTTGATTATACTTAGAATAAGCAATAGGCTTTCATTGCGCTATGAAATAACAACATTTCTACCACACTACATACATTGTTTGGGCCACACCAATATTTTGTAATGTTCAGATGACCAACGTGCCAATATTTAAAGTTGAACTGTGTCCAGACTCTTAAGGCAAAATCCAGATCAGCTACATAACTAAGTGGACAAGGAGAGGAACCACCAGGAAATAGCCTCATCCACAAGACACCAGACAACCAACCTCCCACAGCCCTAAGGCAGGGCCAGGTATAGGGCTCATCAATAGATTCTCCAACAGTTCCCAGTGGCGTTAGCTAGCTAGCCGTGTCTCAGCTGCATCATCGTATCTGTCGGCTGCCTCTGGTTCCGGCCTGTCCCCTCCGCTCCTCCCCACTCTCTCAGCTGCAGCCTCATTACTCACTCTGCATAGCTTAACAGTGCAGAACAATACGGGATCACATCCATTTCAATCTGAAATAATCACCAGCATGGAATCTAATAAATTATGCAGCGCTCAATAGCACAGGACTTCAGCCCTGCATTAACACTGAGCTAATGATGTCAACACATTATTCTCAAAGTCAACGTGCAACGTTGGTCCCAGGGCTAGGACATCAAGAGTGCATCAACAGCACAAATTGCTGTTCATCCGTCGCATTACCTGAATGTATGTTTTCAGATAACACGTTAAACTTGGCCTTTGTTGGCAAATAAAAAGACAGGGAGAAATTGCCTGAGCATAGAAATTGCTTTAATCTGCGTAGTCTACCTACCAATCATCTCCAACAGCACTTTCACCTAATCTTACCCCATGTGTGACTTTCAAGAGTGTAGTGCCTCTATTTGGAGCCAAGTCTCACAGTTGTGGGATTTGGTATAATGAAATGAATACACACAGATTTCCATTTTTGTTATTCAGCTGACATTCCCATCTGGAGTAAATGACCAACATTAGTGATCACATACACTTAGCACATTACAATTTATTATAGTTACGGGAGGATAGTAGAGAATGTTTAGGTGGCCAGAATTGTATGAAGGCCAGATTGGACATTTTGCCAGCAGGGTTGGGAAGGTAATTTTTAAATGTAATCCTTTACAGTTACTAGTTACCTGTCCACATTTATAATCAGTAATGTAACTTTTTGTAATCAGTATGCAAAACGTTTAATTACTTAAACTCAGTAATGTAATCTTATTACTTTGATATTAAGTGGCATTAGAAGACAAATAGGGATAGCCTATAACCAATTGAACACCTTCTGCGGGATCAATCAATGTCAGAGTTTACAAAGCTGGCCAAAAACAGAATTAGCATTTTAACTTTAGGTTAATGTAGGTGCCTTTGGAAAGGGTTTCAGAATTATTGCTTTCTACTACAATATGACTGAGATACATCTCTACATTACACGCTAAAGGTATGTTTCACTTTTTATCTGAACATAACCCAAAATCTAAGGATGTTTTAGCCTATTCTGTTATTTGTGTTTTATTGATGTTTTTATTGCTTCAAAACACCATTGAAAAATACATGGACATTTCTCAAACAGGTTATTGACAAATCAAGATATCTGTAGCTTTTCGCACATAGGCTACCCAAAAATCTGCAATTACCTGATGTTTTGCTTCACAATCAATAACATTTTCAAAACCTTGGAGAAACCCCAGGCACGCAAATGCACGTTTGCGATCGTGAACAACGGTATGTTCCTTACACCATATAAGTTCGTAGGTTTACCCTCGCAATTTCTTGGTTTCAAATAACGATGACTTCAAAACATTCAATAAAAAAATCAAACATGCAACGTGTCGTAATAATTTCTCACACCTATTCTTTGTCACCTTAAGTAGTACAAGAAGTAATCATACATTTCTTCCAAAGTAGGCTATCTGCAGTCTGATTACAATGTTTTGGTAGGTATAGTAACGGATTACAGTTACTGTTAATCCCCAACTCTGACGGACACCAGAATATTGTAAGTGTCCTGACTCTGTGTTCACTGAAACTCCTATGTCACCAGCCTACTTTGAAAGATGAGACGAATAGAGCCGTTTCCCAGCTGGCTGAATTAATTCTCCCCTAGATTACTAGGGTGACTATTCGACAACTTTGTAAAATAATCATTTTGTGGTCCAACTACAGGTCTAATGAAATATTTAGAATCTTAGCACTCTGGGGCCAGTGGTCACCGTGCGGTGGAGTTTATGGCCTGAGGTTTATTTAGTGTAACAGAAGATGTGTGCTCTGACTGGCAGGGCCATTATTGTAGTAAATGCTGGGATATTATCACTGCCACCAGTCAACCTGCTACAGTATCTGCCACTGAGGCTCTGGATTACTTTGGGACTCACCAGAACCACACAATCCGGCTAGACAGCCACCATGGGCAAGTAAGGGGCCCCAACCCCAAAAATGTATTGGAGTCTTTATTTAACAGTAATAGTAAGCCACTGAATACACCAGGTACCATTACATTGTTCTGTTGGACATTAGTTTCTTCTTTTTTATGTCAGCCACATAATTACTATTTATTTTGATCCTCACTCAGATATCATATAAGCCGATCATAAGTCACAGCAAAATATATGGCATTGCAGTTCCTTAGCTTTAAAATTATAATATTTCTCTCATACCCATTGCCAAATGTATGGAGAAGAAAAACTGAATTGCATGAAATATCAAAAGTGTATAATTCACTGTCAAAACCCAATAGCAAAACGTCTATAATTGTAGAAAAAAGTTGTAAATAAACTCTGCCATATAAAGACCTACATTTAGGCCCCAAACGAAATTGTATCTTACGAAATCGTATCTTGGGGCACCTAAAGTCTAGGGCTAGATCTGGGAGACTGTGTTTGCCCTGGCTTGGATGTCTCTGGAGGGGTAGAGGTCCATGGTCTGTCCACCCCCTCAGCTATGTCCTTTATCTCTTGGTCAGTCTGCCTTTCGGAGTGGAACGCCTACTATTGACTCATGTAAGAGAGAAGACGGAATACAACACAAACGTAAATAGGAGGGACACACGTAATGTTGCACATAAAGACAAGCTCTGTCATTGGCTTCTGTTTTGTTGTCAAATGTTTTACAACTGAGTAAATGCCATTACATATACTGTGTCATAAAATATAGAGGCAAATGCAATCTTTCCCAAGGCTGTATTAGAGCATATAAATCAGACCAATAACTCACTACCAAGCAGCAGGCATTTGTTTGCAATATGTCCAATGATGTGCACAAATTCAGAATACAATAACAATTTTCATGCAGTATCTTCAAAAATTATTAGCAGTATGTGTTGTCATTCTTCTGTAAATCCATCTTTTGTTTTACATAACAGATGGGTGGATATAGCAATATAGAGAGGGGGTGGAGAACAAGTGACTGGTTTATATGAACACCAAGAAAGAGAGGGTAACAGTTGCCAGAGTCTAATTTTAGAAACATTTAGTACTGAAGTTATTTGGCTGTAGGCCAAAGAATTTCTGCCAGCCGAACTGTTCAGTCCCATCTCATATAATGTCCCAATCATTTTGCCAGCTCTCCATTTACCTTTCCTCCTCCTTGTTACACATTTCAACAGAGCTAACACCAATCATTCAGTCACACAGCACATTACACTAACTGAAATATGAAGTCCCAGAAACTAATGGAAACACGTGCAATACTTCAGGATTTTCCCTTTATAATCTCCTGCACCCAAAGATTAAATGTTGGTATTTATTTTATTAGCCTACAGTTGATAGTCTCAAAGCGTTTTGCATATCCGCAATGAAATGTTTCACAATACTTCAGCTATAAGATTTTCATTGAATGTTGCAAAGGTTGCTGTTGAGCTAAGAGACCTTGGCATTCAACACCCAAACAGAAATAAACCCAGACACACACACCCACACACACCCACACACACACACACACACACACACACACACACACACACACATGCACAAATGCATATGCATAGGCACACATGACCTGTAATATCTGCATAAAGATCAAACCACTTTGCTGGCTTTAGATGTGACACTGGTATAAATACATTTGAAAAAATGAAACCACTTTGCTGGCTTTAGATGTGACACTGGCTCAAATAAATTTGAGACAGTGAAACATGTGATTGATTGGCCAGGCCTGTTGAATAATTAAAGGACGTCTGGGTCTCTACAAGGCAGGGTGTATGTGTGGTTCCCATATTCAAAAGCATCCCACTCAGCACAAACACAACTTTATCTTATTGCCAGCGCTAGGTATTTGCAATCTGACTGACACGCAAAGTAGATTTTGCGTGTGTCTGCGTGTGTGTGTTTGTGTGTGTGTGTGGGGGGGGGGGTTGTGTGTAAGATACACGTTTGTGTGTATGAGTGCATCATCTCTCTCTCCACAATGTAATCTCTTGATTTGTAGGATTGACCCCACTTAATTCAATGGAACAGAATTGCTGTGACAGCAACACTGAATGGATTTTCAATGCACTGCACCTGCTCTAATAAGTTTAAGGATAACCTCCTTCCCACCGCACAGCAGGGATAGAGAGAGAAAGAGAAATGCAATTTGTAGATAAAGACATTTCTTGAGGACAAATGCACACATGAAAATACAGTACTGTATATATTAAAGCAGCTATTTTCAAAAACCGTGACAATTCCTCTGGTTTGTTTTCATGTGCTGTATGTTTCTTCATGTTAACAAAGTTTTCCAAATAATCAGCGATCAAAATCTGCAAATTGACCATCGCCTTTTTAAATGTACACTAGATCAATGAAAACACCGCCAGACAGCATAAAATGCATCTATTTTACACTGGATTATTCAAATACAATGCAGACCTCCAAAATTATGGATCTTTTCATTTTACGGCATTGTATAATGTGCCAGGGCAAATATATCAGCATATAGATTCATAATATAAATTATTTATTAAGCAACTATCATCCCTTAGGTCTTCCTCAGTGAAAACCCAAGAGTTGTTGCAGAACAGTGTTTTAAATATATTTTAATAATACTGACAATATAAATCTACCTTTTTGGAGTAGACCATCAGTGACAGAGTTGATGAAACAACGACAGAATCATCAAAAGATCCAGAAAACAGGCATAGTTTTACTTCACAATATACAATGTATATATAAACATTTGGAAAATGATTGATTTAGATATTTTTTAGATCTTTAACTACTCTAACAGCATTTGATGTAATCCCGATTGAGTTACTGTTTTACTAAGGTATTATAGAGGTATAAGTTTTCTTCTCAGTTGACCCCAAAATGCAATGTCATATTGCATCTACATCAGGGAGGTAAAATTTACATGATAAGGTAATGAAAAAGAGCCATTATTATGAGCAAGAGCATAAGATTATAATTTTTAGTTAATTAATTATTAAACAAAACCTGAAATTGTTTACACTTTTTGAGAATTTAGCATACTTTGCAGAATTTAAGATACTTTGCCCATGACAGGGGCTGTCCAGACATATACATTCCCCTCCAGGGGACTGTGGATTAGATTGAAATTAACTAAATAACAAACAAAATAATAAACAACGTAAAATTGTAAAATATATTTCCATAAAAAGACTTTTCCCCAATATAAGATATTTTTGAGTAACCACATGTCTTGACATAACACTTGCAGAATTGTATAATAGTGAAGAGAACAATAGCTTCTTGGGCAGAAAGGAGAGTCGTTAAATTAATTGTCTTCTCTGCCAAGGTACTGGTTCAAGGAGAGCCCAAACATCTCTTAGATAGAGAGAGATAAAAAGTCAAAGAAAGAGAAGGTGATAAATAAGAGAGACTGAGGAGAAGAGTGAGGGATTCTGGTAAAATTCCAGTAAAAATGTGCCTGGCAAATAAAGGTGATCCTGATTCTGACAGGGAGTGGTGCAGAGGGAAACATGGGGGGGGAGAAATTAGACCTCAAGGTGAAGAACCGAGATATTACATGATGTAGTATGTCATCATTTATTTGATTTTCACTTTGTTCACCAATGCTCTGTATAAGAAAGCTGAAGTTAAGACAGGGAGCTACGTAAAATCCTATTCATGACGGGACTACTGAAGGTATCCCTTTGAGCTACAGAATGACCTCAGCTAATGTGCTCTCTTTTCTCATCTCCAGTTTTGCAGTGCAGACATCATCGCTCACCAAGATCAATGTTGAAGCCATTTCCTCCAGTTTAACGCTAGACGTGTGTTTTTATATGCATTGATACAAATAGCTTTGTAGGCCTAAATACACACTGCATCATCGGCTGTCTCCTCCGGGAATGGCAAAATACAAAAGAAATCGTTAGGTAGTTGCAGGACAACTAATCTCTCTCTATCTCTCTGCGGAGTGGAACAGTGTGTGACGGGGTGCCTGCATGTAGTCCAATCCCAACAATGCATCTGTGGTATGGTGGGAATTATGTCAAATTATTAATTTTGATATTTGTATTCATTTCTGCACTGAACAACTCATGACCAAAACTTTTACGAAGAGGAATGTACAGGGGGAACCCTGTCTACAGACATCTGCCTGCTACATTGTACCAAGACAATGTTACTGAAGATTTGAACCAAACAGTTTTAATTAATTCTTCCAGCGAACACAATACTTTCTATTTAACCAATGTGGGTAGGCCACCAGGTCCAAAAGTACGTTCAGGGAGCAGTATCCACAATGGCACAATCTCCTCAATCCACCTATCATCAAGGTGGACAATTCTGAGCAGGGATGGGCTACTTAGATGGTGGTGGAGGCCACATAATGTATGTACTGCTTATTACACACACACACAAACACACACACACACACACACACACAAACACACACACACACAGACACACACATGTCCATGTATCATATGTAATTACTAACAAATGCATTAAATGTACACTACTGTAGGTCTGATGCTAGTTAAAGTATATCTGAGCTATTTAATAATATTGATCAACGTGCCTTGTTATTAAACGTGTTAAACCTTCGAACACTATAGGTTTTTTGGAAGTTTTGTACAGGGACTTCTGTAATAGGTATCATCAGGTGATTTATGGCTCAAACATCAGCACACTCAGCTACACTTAGAAAGACATCACAACAGCTTTCTGAGACCCTGAAATTGCTGTTTTAAACGTAAACATGGAAGAAATGATTTCACGTCTATTTTATGTTTTGTTTCCAGCATAGATTTTGGTTTCTAACTTTATTACTAACTTTGTAACAATTTTAAGGTCAAACATGATCTGAATTTTTTTTAAATGTGTATATTTATCCTAAATATTCTAAATTAATCTGAAGGCCACACAAAGAGGGAATGGCCCTCATATGGCCCGCGGGCCACCAGTTGCCAATGCCTGCCTTAGAGGGTATCGGAATTAACATTGTGGGACTCGCCATGATGGTCTATCCACACATTACCCGGAATCTGTTCCCCTCCGAAGGGTCCCCTCCAACCTGGTCATCAAGGAACTGTTCCTATTGATTAGCCATGTGGGAATTCCAAAGGATCTCATCACTCACCAGGGAACTGCCTGCAATTCTAGGACCTGAAGTGTGCTAAAAAGCCATTAAGAGTTGAGGAGTATCCAAACTCAAAAGCTACCTCACGCCCATGTGGACGAGCTAGTAAAGCATATTAACAGGACCCAGATCATGACCAACCAGAACCTGACTAACAGGTACCAGCAGATGCGTCTATCTAGAACCGGGTCCTGCCATTCGGACTCCCGGCACATTCCAAAAGCTGATGGACATCGTTCTCCACTCTCATCGGGAGCACTGCCATAAAGCAAATACGTTGTCTTCAATCAGACAATTATGTCAGAACAGTGATCACACAATGATGTTGGACGTCCTATCCATTTTACTTTAAAATGGTGGAAGCTCTAAGTGGCGATGTTTAAACTAATACAGCTCAACCAAGTTGAGGCCCTATCAATCATTTTCAATCCAAACTGGTAAAGTGATTTTATCCATGTTCATTATATTCAAGGCTTTTCAATGATCGACAAACACTGACGGACAGCAGTGATGACAGCCCGACTGTATGTGCAGCCCTTATACCTGACATTACCCTATGTAATGACTTCTGATTTAGGGATGCTAAGCTTTTTTGTCAGTTAAATGTAACAACACTAATTATTTATAAAATACAAATTTTATGTGCATTTCTCAGAGTCCAAAACATTTGAAAGCATCTAGATTGTATTAATTTCATGTTTCACATCCTTACCAGCACAGCTTTAGGGAGGTGATTGCCCATACTAAGAAAGCTGAGATTGGCACAAAGTAAATAAATGAATTCCTGACAATTCTATCAGAAATCATAACTGCTACGACTTGCAATAACTTGGTCTTTTGATTCCGGATTCCTCCTTCTCTAATGTGTTTTGGACTCCCCCTGCTGACAAAAACAGATATGACAAATTATTCAGCCATTATGAGCACACTTTACTAAAAAACTAAAACAAGTAGACAAAACAAAAATCCAACAGTGGATCTTTCTACAGAAAGCTTGATGTCTCGGTTATTATTGCGCAAGAGGGCGTGCAATTTATTAAGTATTAGGTAACTACTGTAAGCAATACTTCATTTTAATCCAGAGCATTTTCCACACCAGGTAACCCACATTAAAGCCTGGTCCTCATAAAGAATGCCTTGTAATTCTCCATTAGTTCATCAAATTTGACATCCCTGAAACAATAACCAAAGTGGTTGTCAATGCTTGCATGAATCCAACCTGAGAAAGACCTGCCGCCGCTGTAACAACTGTTCTGGGAAGGATAGTGTGCATGTCTGGCTGCCCACATAAATACACCGTCCTCCAAGTCTTCAGACCTTTATGGGATGGAGGACGGACCTGAAGCCTATAGTGGAAAAGCCAAATCATTAATTCCACTTCTCCTCAGAAAAGACTTGATTATGGTTGCAAACCTATAGTAGTGCTGAGAACAGCCTTTCCTACATTGATTTCTTTACCCCTTTAGCCCCCTCTTTCTTTTTGGCACAACTTCTCAGCCCAGAGAGTTAATTCGTATTGAATCATCTGAATATCATAATGTCCATGATGAATGCTAACTGAATAGTGCCTCGTGCTGTGATTAATGAGGATGCTATCCTGGTCCGCTATCATACACCAGGAGCCTTACCGCCATGCAAACCCTCAGCTAACTAGTGAGGGGACATTCATCACATCCAACCAGAGCCATTGTGTACCACATAAAGAGACCATCTAAACCCACAAGGTTACTACTTGAAAGGCATCAAATGTAATGGTGATGTCACTTTTTAGCAAATGTCATTCTAAGACATTTTTGCATAATTGCTTGGAAGGACTGGCGGAACAATGCCTCAAACTTGGTCTCCATTAGTTGAGTAGAAAGTTGTGTGTATGTCCTTCTGTCATAGGCAACCTAACAATCAAAATGTTTCCCTATCGATATGTTGTGGGTTGTATGCATGTTGCTGTTTGCCCATTTGAGCTGTCTAGATATGGTTCTGACTCAGAACGGAAACAAGCTATTGTTGTTTCACTCCAACCAATTCATTGTAATAAAATCATGATAATATATGAGCTAGTTAGGTAGCTAATTCAAGGAACAAAAGGTTACTGGATGCTTAACTTCTCATCTGTAATGTGAAATGGTTGGTAAAGGCATTATTATTGACAATGCCTTAGTTGTGGTCATTGGGTTTGTTCTACATTTTGAACCTATTGCACCTTTTTATCTCAAAGGAATTTGTATTGTTCAACAAAGTACTAATAATTGTGTTTTTTGGACATCAAGACATTATAAGAAGACTTCACCACCGTTCCTTGCTGAAGCCCTAATAATAATAAATGCCAAGAAACCCTATAGGGCTTCAGCTCCATTTTGTTGCTGAAGCCCTAATGAAGCCCTAACTCTTGAAGCACTAATCATTTCCAATGGTTACAAACCCAATAGGTACTCACCAGGGAACAAATAATGATAACGAACAACAAGAATCACATTAGAATTCACCAAGACTGTACAGCTCAGTTGGTTTAGCAAGTAACTTGCAATGCAGAAGCTGTGTGTATTGTTCTGATGAATGACTAACCTTAACCCTTCTGTAATGTTTGGGAAAATTCCGTCTTGACATACCAGGGTTACAAATGTAATCAAAAGTTGACAATAACCAACCACCACTGTTCATTGAAAGAACATCTACTCCAAACTGAAAAAAACTCTTGAATGTGTTGGGGTGATGAGAAACATTAACATTATACATTTAGACAATTTAAATAAAATCATCAAGAAAGACAGAGGGTATGGATTTTATCGGAATCTGACAAAAATGGAGTCCCCATGCTTATTGAATAATAATCTGCTCCAGAATAAAAACAACTTTTGTATGTGTTGGTGAGAGAGAGACACAATAACAGAAATATCCCACTAGTTTGACAGTGGATACAGTTTTCACAGGTTGGTTGCTGGAAAAATCCGAGGCCCAATATTTTTTTGATGGAAAATCTACTCCAGATTGAAATCAACCTGTAGAATGTGTTGGAGAAAAACAGCAGAAGTTTAGTCATTTTTGGGACAATTCTTCTTGATTGATAGGGGACAAGGACTTTGTCAGAAGATGACAGAAATCATGTCTCCAGTATCATTGAATGACCCCAACCCAGTATCTAGAGCTATATGCTTCTTATGTGAGAGGTTTTGGGTATGAATCCCATGAATATGTGTAAGTTATGTTTTGGGGAAAAATCCCTTTTGATTAAATATAGGGCAAATATTTTCCCTGTGGCTGACAGAAAAAGTGTTACCTTTTTGTTGAACTGTATTCAAATCTAACAGGAAAGTATCTGGTTGAATGTGTTGCTGAGGGAGAGACACAAAACAATGTAAGTAATGTTCTATTTTATGCATGTGAACCCAATCCTGCGGTAGATGTAGTGGCTTCTGATTATGATAACCGAATAGAAATACACAATGTAAAATTTAATATATATATATATTTTTTATGATAGTGGCCCAGCACAGGCCCCCCACCCATCATGTATGCCTCACACATTTCAAGCCCCTCTGACCCAGCACGGGCCCCCAACCCATTGCGGGCACCCACACCCAGCGTAGGCCCTCCACTTATCGAGGGCCCCTCGCCCGTGACCCATTCCAGGCCCCCCCCCATCGCGGGCCCTGCACCCATTCCAGGCCCCCCACCCATCGCGTGCCCCACACCCATTCCAGGCCCCCTCCCCATCGCGGGCCCTGCACCCATCGCGTGCCCCACACCCATTCCAGGCCCCCCCCCATCGCGGGCCCTGCACCCATTCCAGGCCCCCCCCCCATCGCGGGCCCCCCACCCATCGCAGGCCCGGGTGCAACCGCACCTCCTGCACCCCCAGTAGCTACACGCATGAGTAAAACGTAGGTATCTAAGAAATCACTCGTGATTGGAAGCCAGCTGCTGGCAGAATCCGTGCCCCTGTATACTCCTTTTTGAAATATATTTCTTGTGGTTTTGGGAATGCCTGTGTAGCTCTGTAGAGCAGTGTGCTTTTACTGCCTGATGTAGTTGGATCGAGTCCCTCGTGTGTCAGTATACTGTAGGTATAGGTGTATGTGGTATATTGATTGAATACTAATTAATGTAAAAAAAAACACTATGGCTTTAGTGCCTTTTCTTGCTGAAGCCCTAAAAATAATTATTGCCAAGAAACACAATAGTGTTTCAGTGTCTTTCTTGCTGAAGCACTAAAAATAATGAATGCCAAGAAATACAATAGGGCTTTAACACCATGGCTTGCGGAAGTCTGGAGACAGGGTAATTGTTCAGTTGACGTTTCAAGGCTTAGATCTGGAACAGGGCATGTGGTTTCAGACCCATGTGACCTAAATCTAAACCCACATCCTGTAATTGTTGCTAACAGTTGTTTACCCTATGCCCTGCTCCAGAGATTATTGCAAGTGATTATTGCTTTATGACTGGCCCATTCATATTTATGAATACATTTTTATGACTCGTTATTGATGCTAAAATTTGCTTGGAATTGATGGTAAATATTCTTTTTTATTTTACTTCGGGGGGGATCTTTCAGTTTTGTTGATCTGGGTCATTTTTACATCAGACTCACTGGTTATTTATTAATTACTCTAGGATTATTACATTTAGAATTGACACATTAATAATAACAGTATATACTGAATGTCCTATTTTTCTGATGGACATACATCTCAGTTTTATTACTATAGATATTCTTTCTATAAAATCACAGCATCTTAAAGGGAAAACATATTTAAAGTAATTTATTTTAATGGATGGTTAACAACTGTGCTCGAATTGTTAAATAGGCAATCCACAGTTGAAACAATAAAGCGGGCTCATTGCCTCTGTTTCTGTTGAAGGATTTTGCTAGAGACTGACACGGCTTTGGCTTAATGGACCATCCACGATGTCCACATTATAGTTAAGGCTGCACTGTTTCTTCTGCATATACTAACTATGTCTTGATTAGCTAAAATGGTGAACAAGGCTCATAAGCTATTTACAAAGTATACTCTTCAAAAATCTATTTGTACATGAATTGTAAATAATCACGAAATGGATGTAGCAACTATTGATTGTCCCTTTAACAATTCCTTGGCCTTAGGATTTATATTTTTATCAGAGAAACATAACAAATATCCTATACCATTTTGTATATGTTGATGTACAGTAAGCAACATTGTTGCAGACTAAGTTTTGGCTGTAAAACGATGACACACTTTGAACCATAATAAAAAACAATTCACGTTCCTGGCAAAGCCAAAAGTTTGATGTGAGCTGATAACCAACCCCTTAAAAGAGGTAGAGAGTGGAAAAGGAATCATAAATGTGTATATTGTTGATAATAGAGTATTCATAGACTGATTGAAATCAAGCAATAGTTAACACTTTTTTCAAAAATCCACAAAAAAGGAAAACACTTTTTCAGTGAGTTTGACTTTAAGATAATTCAAATGCTATGAAGATTAGTGACTAAACTGATTTTTATAGTGGTAATAACATAACAATTTGGTCATATCACATGTTTGTCTGTCTCATTATTTCTCAACAATGATTGTAAACAGCTTTACTGAGTGCAGTGAGCTGGAAAACAGAGCAGCACTATGAAGCTATCCCTCTTTAACTCTGCCCTGGTATGGCCATGTTTGTGTCTGCTGGCCTGGTCTCACCTGGTTATATCTGAGGTCTCTCACTGCCACCAGTGGTCCCCCAAGCAACGTGCCGATGCCGTCTTTGTTCCTGGCAATAACATAATGGGCCAAGGCTAATGTGGTTAAGATGCATCTCAAACAGGCATACGTGACTGACTCCCAGACTTACCTGACAACTGCCTCCAGCTCCTGTACCCCATGCGAAAACCCACTGACGGGCAACAGGTTTCGGAAGCATCCCATCTCTGTGCAGGACTGTTCGGTCAACAGCAACAGCAGGCTCGGGCTCTCTAGCTCTTTCTTCAGCTCTGTCAGCTCGTTGACGGGGACTGTCTCGTCTGTGATACAGAATGACTGGAGGATCACTGTGCGTCTGGCATGGTCTACAAGCCTGCAGCTGGAGGGCAGCCAGTCAGCAGTGTCTGACTTCGCCTATGCCAGAGAGGACAAGTCACTCTTCACACTGCAACAGTTCCACTGCTCTCACTATGGATACTGGTCATACAGTAGGTGTCAGTACGTCAAACGGCTGGGTGAAGTAGTGCTAGTACTAATAAGCACAGTGTTACGTGTATTATCTTTGGTTATGGAAACACATATTTACAACAACCAACAGCATTTAAATGTGGTCAATGTAAATCATCTCACATTTCCATTCTCTGTTCTTCTGTCTTTTTTGGTTTAGCTACCGTCTGTAGCTACTCCTCTGCACCCTCCCTCAGAGTCTCAACAGTTCTACTCTCCCCACGTACCACCGCTTCATCGCCACCGGCAGAACACATTACATCTATCAGGGATCTCTAGGAGGAGGTTTAAAGAGGGTGACATCAGTCTGCACATGCCTGGCATCCCTTAACAAGGTGTCTGTCTGTAGGGTGAGGAACGGTGTACTGTTGGCTCTCTCTGTAGGTCTGGGCCTGTTGGATGCCTCTGCACTAACTGGCAGGTGCCGGTCCATCCTCGGTATCCGGGACAGTGTGGCTGGGTTCTCTCCAAGCTTCCTCAATTACATGACAGAAGTGACAGGAGGAGATGGTTGGCAGCGTGAGGTGTCCATGTTTATAAATGCTTCGACCGGCTTCAAAAACTGGTTAAATCACGTCCATCTCCACCTTGGTCTCCTACTCTGTCCTCGCCTTTGCATGTGCTGGTGGCTGACATTAACGTGAGCACAAACCTCCAGGTCGTGGTCAGACAGTACATCAGGGAGGAGGGAATGTCCAGAACACTCCGGAACCCATCGTGTAAAGTACCCAACTTTCCAGTCAGTGCTGCCCCTGGGGGTGGCTGTGATCAACGCCGGGGGTCTGAAGATCGATCCAATGGGATGTACAGATGGTAATGTCAAACTGTGGTATGCTAACAGCTACAGATCTAGACAGACGCATTGGATCTAGTCCAACGACAACCCACGCTGGAACTCCCACTTCGACTATGGTAATGTACACACTGGCCAATGGCTTAAACTGTAAGTCTGGCTCAAGAACTTGAAGTATGATGACTACTTGGGGGACTGTACCTTAAATCTAAAGAATGGCAGTCACTACCACACCTGCAGGCTGAATAGGGGTGGTTTTGCATTTTCACACAGGCTAGAATGTCATAACCACCTGACTGGATCCCAGTGTAACCAGTACAAAACTCTCAGTTAGTAAGCTTGTGTATAATGGCATTACTGTAGAAAACAAACTTGGTCTGCCTTAAAGAACCTATACAATATGTAGTAATGTAGTATGTTCTTGAATGTAAGAGTTCCTTGCAGGTAAATGTAAGAATTATAAATAAACCTAAACTTGTTTTTGTACTATAATAGACAAATGAAAACCTTCTATTTCAATGTGATGAATGACCATTTGAAACAAGTGTATTTCCTTATTCCTTCTATTCACCATTTCACTTATATTAGATTTAATTTCAAAATGAGTTGAAAGAGGGCAAAGGTCAGAGGACGTATAATTCAGAAATAACCAGGGATAAAAGAAGAACGTTTTTCAGCTCCCTCCAACATGATCAGGGTGGGAACACTGGTTTATTGCATCATGAATATGCCTACATATATTTCTGATACCTGACCAGTCTCATAGGGATCAACACATACATAGAGATTTCATCAATCAGTAAACCACATCATGTGTTTTAACAATCTGACGGTCATAAAAATAGATGACACAGTGAAAACATGGAAAAGAATATATCAACATAGAAGAGGGAGCCCACGTTGGAACATATATACATATATATAAACAATAAGATAATATTTTGATGTGAAAGATTGCATTATTTTTTAAATGGTTCTGTTCAAATGCCATAGCAATGTCATCTCCAAATATGATGGTTGTAATTAAAAATATTACGACCCTCAGACCATTCTGTGTCCTGTGTTTTTACAAAGGAAATACTCAATGAATGGAAACACTGCGTGATGATGATGAATTGTGCACAGAATTCCCAAAGCTCCAGCACAGAAGGTAGCAGCCTCAACAGCAATCACACTGGGATATATCTGAGGTGGGGTGGGGCTTGCATCATGTTAGGCTATAGGAGACATTAGCTGAATATGTACTGAACTGAAAGTACTGAACTGAAAACCTACTGAGTTGCGTGTACATTTACACACTTACATTTACACCCAATTTTGATACTTGTGCTTATTACGTGACTAACATTAGCTGATGGCTAAGTTTGTAAGTCAACACTTCCTGTAAAATATTCTGTAGATTTTATGCTACAGCCCACAGGCAATTGTAATAACTAGCCCTGACCAGAGAGTCCGAAGACAACCTTAGCGTACAATAAAATTTGAAATATGTTATTTTTAGTAGGCTACATAATTTTAGAAGGGATATGAACCTCATACAGTATGCTGAAACAAGCTTGTTTCTCACATTAGGCCTGTTTCCTAAACTGACCATTGACCAACAGCAGATATCTGTTGTCCGTATTTATTGGAGGAAATCACTCATAGTGTTGATATAATTGAATTACCAGAAATAATCATCATGAGAATAATTATTTTATTTTTCTAGTTAATATTGATCTAAAATGAATTTTTAAATGAATTTCCATTGAGAAAAGCAATTTCTGTTGCATGTGAAAACACAGACTCCTTAAATTTCTCCACGTGGTGGGGAATAATAAATATAAGTTCTCCTGTACACTTTCAACAGGGTACATGTTTATGCCTGGGAAGTTGCCTGGTCCCACATTTTCAACGGGGTACAAATTCCTGCCTGGGATGTAGCCTTGGCCACCTTTAAACTGGGGTAAAAAACCAACGTGGGTTCCAGGGTTGGGTCAAACAACTTAAAATTATTTCATAAATTAGTTTATTTTGTGGGCTCAAATGAAGTATTTCAAATGTGTTGGAGTTAACAGAGACCAGAAGTCTTTCTACTGAGCAGACACAGAGCATTTCCTTTAGAGTATGAAGATGTACAACACCTTTTTGAGCAAGACCATTTAAAGCAGTGTTTCCAAGTTCATGCTCCCATTCTAAAAGATTTGTAAAATTGCATTGCCATCTAGTGGTGTAACATTACAAAACACATGCAGACCAAATTACCACCCAAAGGATTATCATATAGCAGGGGTTTGAATGTTCTAAACATGATATAAATGTTAAATAGCAATCGTGAAAAAATAAAAAAAGGAAACAGTGTATTCAGAAAGTAGTCAGACCCCTTTACTCTGTTCACATCTTGATACATTGCAGCCTTTTTCTGAAACAGATTAAATAATTTTACCCTCATCAATCTACTCACAATACCCCATAATCATCAAGCAAAAATTGATTTTCTGATTAATTTGGAAATGTATATAATAAACAACAAACAACATCAATATCATATTTACTTAAGTATTCAGAACCCTTCACTCAGTACGATCATGCTACAAGCTTGGCAAACCTGTATTTGGGGGTTTTCTCCCATTCTCTGCAGATCCACCCAAGGCCTATCGGGTTGGAAGGTGAATGTCAATGCCAAGCAATTTTCAGGTCTCTCTAGAGATATTTGATTGGATTTAAATCTGGGATCTGGCTGTGACACTCAAACACATTTGTCCCAAAGCTAATTTCAATGTAATCCATGTAAGAATAAGGCTAACATCACAAAATGTGGAAAACGTAAAGGAGCCTGAATATTTTCAGAAAGTATTAATATTACTATTTCTGTATTAGCATTACTGTCTAAATTCTAAATTGGGGTAGCCATCTAAAATATGAATATTGCTGTTAAGTTCTTCATGAGGGATGATCTTTAGTGCAAGCGATACTTTTTGAATGAATTCACAGCTACTCCATTACTACTTTTACAGCAGATTTGACTTTGATATAACTCTGGCATCAAAGCCCTTCTTATTATTAATCCCGAAACAATAAAGTGTAATGTCGCTTTAAGCCTGAGGCATAACCCTAAAAAAAGCCAAGGCCTTGACTACTGTATTCATTTACTCATATCTAGCATATCTATTGCTCTCCCATTTTCTTGATTTTACTTAAGCCATACATTCATTCTTATTAATTTATTGTCTCAAAATGTACTGGGTGGTTGAACCACTTAAATATGGTTGCAATGCATGATTGACAAGACAAAGGCTTTGACAGCACAACGTTTTCAATGTGAAAAGTGAACGAACTACTGTATCCTGAAAGCTTTGAGAAAGAGGCAGTTTGCTCCATAACATCCTTCTGAAGGGGGCACCCTGCCCATACTATATATCTGGAATTGCTTTGTTTTTTACTGGCCCCTTTTCCATCATGTCATCCACTGTATTTGTATTTGCAGAGCTATACTGTTGGCGCACACAGTCTTGTGTCACTACACAATAAATGATGTTCTCTACTCAACTTGTTCCTAGGAACACCCCTCCTGTCAGTTGCAGGGGTCCTGCATGGCAAACTCCTGAAGCATGGTTTGCAGAGCCAAGGTTGTTAAATCAGTTTTCATGGGAATAGGTTTAAAAAACAACAGAAAATGTGCACTCGCTAGAGCAAAGTAGCACCAATGACAGCTATCATTGCCCAAAATATGTTATGGATGAGACCAGATCTGCATGGTCTGATGTCTATAGACTTGACTCCCCCTGGCACCTACATCAGAGGCACTGGGTATCTTCATCATGTCTCAGCTGTGCGCTCTTTTCACTCTCCTTAGTTATCACAATGTTGTTGGGGATCTGCTGTTCAGCAAAGCACTCTACTCCTGGGATGCCTCACAGATATATTTTCATTGATCCTTATTTGCATAAAGATGGTGGGGTAATAAATATGGGAGTTTTTGCTCTTAACCCACAGGGTTGAATTCAGTCCCATACTGCAGCAGTAAATGTGTATTTAGACCACTGGAGCACCCTAAATCATGTCTACTATAGCTTACTTCTTCATGGGAGATCAGAGCTCCCTGTTGGGTACAGCGAACTCATACATCAGTGGCATCAGACGCAGCTTTACAGCTTTCCATTTCCCATGGTGGGCCTGATCCATCTTACTCAGGACAGGGTGAGAGAGGAGAGCCTATTGCTGATTTCCAAGGGATTTTCAGCATCTCACAACACTTGGATTGTTGCTCCATCTATTTTAGGCACGAAATACAATTTTCTCCAAAATCTTTATCTTGTTTATATTAATTCTGTAGCCTAAACTTTCTCTCAGTTATGTTTTCATAATTTAAAAATGTTTTAAAGGAGTAGGGTGACCACCTACAGGGCAGAGGAATACAGAACACACTATTTACTGTGTAGTCAGTAGCTATCTCAGTAGGAAAGAAATCACATGATTTAATGGTTAAGTCGTGGTCTATTTGGTCATCTCAATTTTTTTAGAGATGTCTTGGTTTAATAGTTTATCACTATCCCTAACACACAAAAATGTATTATGTGAACAATTTGCACAGTACCGTTTTGCTGAATTCCAGGACGGGATGCTGAGGCTAGTAAAAGCTATAACCCTATACCTGTGTAAAAGGTTTTCCCATATACATTTCAAGAGGGTTTGTGAATTACAGTGCGCCCCTACCCTCCACAAACATAAAAATAGGGTTTTACATCAATGTGCAATGGGTATTCAGAAGTGTAATTGTATTTGATGCATTTTGTGGAATCGGAAGGCAACGTTTATTTATGTGACAGTAATATGATAGTGTGGTTTTAAGTTGGTAATGTTCATTTTTGTTTGAGAACTCTTGGTTTTACAGTTTTTCACAATCGTTAACACATATATACTGGTTACATGAAAATATACACAATAATATTTGGCTAAATTACAGAAAGACATTTTTCCCGAAACACCATATTCCCCACAAATTGCCATTCCACTCCCTCCTGTTTTCACATAGAATTAAACACAAAAATCCCATTGAAAAGCAAAACTGACATACTTTTTTCATGCAGAAAACACTGATATGTATTTCGTATTATAGGTACCGAAGGGTGGGTAACCGTTCACATGAGAGACAGTTGCCTACAAAAAAATAACGACTAAATCCTAGAACACCGATCACGAATCAAAGCAACGAATCATTGCCATGTGGATATACCTGGCTTTATATAGAGTACAATGTAATCGCCAATTGGTCAAGAGCAGATAGCGCCATAGGGGGTCGAATATCATTGGGTGACATCAATCTCTTTGAATCCGCTGATCAAGAAGCGCATAGCGACCGCCCAACGCAGCCGACCAACGTCAACGAAGGAGGAAGAACGTATAGACATTCTAATAATTAATTCATGACTCCGAAGACATTCGAGGCAACGGCTACCTAAAAGGTCACTAACATGTAAGTGTCTTATATTATTATCTTCAGCTACGTTGAGGGACGTAGGTATACCAATGGACAGCATCATTAGCATGCTCGGTAAGGCTGTCATTACTGTAAGCGCAACGTGGACGTGCAGTTAACACAGTGGCGCACATGTTTTACGCCAAACCATAAATTCGATGTTGACTCAATTTCGCGTTGCATCTACATGTTCTTTCAAGCATTTTAATCAGATTAAAGCATTTTTGATCCTCAGTCACATCTGTCAATGACGGTTGATAGATAAACAAAAGGGTAGTTGTACAGCATCAACATCTGGCTGTGTAGTCTATATCCCTTGCAAGCGTGCTCCATGTCGTAGACTGCAATTCAAAGGCATAATTCTCTATTAAGTGAATAAATATAATACATTCACCATGACTAACTGGTGTTGACAAATATGGACTAGATGATGCCTATTTATATTATTAGCCATTTTTATTATTACTTAGATTTGAGAAACACCTATTGGTAAGCTATTAACTAATTATTTAAAAAGGGAGTAGGTCTACCATAATGAAACAATCTCATCATATCGGTTATCAGCGCGTAGATTTGACCATTGAGGGTGTGTCGACGAGTCACGCTGAGGAAATAAATGGAAGAATACGAAATGGGTGTTATAGTAAACGAGACAAAAAATGATGCACCTATTTCTCACGGTAGCCTGCTAAATTCTGTCTCAAACACGGGCTAATATTTGTACGTAGACTACCACCGTTGGGATTATTTTGGAAATTAATTTCGTAACCTATATTAACGTAAATAACTGCTCTTCTACAATAGAGGTTGGCCTACGCATTGTACGCGATAGGGATACTAGTTCGTTTGTTCTAATCCTTTGTCTACATCGCTGTACAAAGCCATGTCTCACGCAACAGTTTCGTCCGTGGTTTGGTACTCGGTTTTCAACGGTTAAACGGTGACACCTGTGTCTGGAGTTGCTTCCTCCTACGTAGATCTACGTGGTAATTATAACCAATACGTATTTAATGCAGTCTTAAAATGATAGTGTGTCTATTTAGCCGCGAAAAATGTATAACAACTTCATACAAATATATATTTCATGCTCAACATGTAACATAAGGTTGCAGCTCATGGTCTCTACTCTAGCAGGGGTATTCACATCTGGCCCTCGAAGCCAGTTGCACTCCATTTCTTCATTGCAGCCTTCTAATCAGAGACTTATGCAGATTTAAGACACCAGGTGGGTCCAATTTATGATGAGGTAGAACAGAACCTGTGTGCTCCGGCCCTCTTAAGGTAAGATTTGAATACCCCTGCTCTTAAGCATTGTTTGCAATCATTTGTTTCTTGGCTATTCAGGGCAGTTCAAGATCCTGGTTTGCCAAAACACTAGTTTTCATCCTAATCAGCAGAGGGGAGTTTTTTTAATAACTAGTATCATAATTATTTTACCCATGTTATTATGCTAAGAACATATTTGGTCCTGGCCACTAGACCCGAGAAAGAGGCTTGAGTTATGCCTGGGGATAAAAAGTTATTACCCCATATGTCTTAAAAAGAAGAATACAAAAAGAACCATTACCAGACTCAATATGGCTGTTGTATATACTTCAAACCCTCTTGTTTCTCCATGCCTTAAAATTTGTTTACCCATCAATGAGATATTTGAAGACTGATTCTTACAGTAACTAACACTTGATGCTTTCTCCCTTATACATAATTGACTGGGGACGGACATGAGTGCTTGCCCAATTTTAAATTCCCCAAATGTACTGTGGTGTTTCCTCTCTGAGCCTTATTCCCAGCAGACTCACTGTAAAAATGACATTAAACATTAATTATGTTGACGGAGTGACAGATGGTTGCAGACTGCAGGGCATATAAGGTGTAAGACACCCCCCCCACCCTCACTGTCCGGTCACTTCTACTAATGCATGACACTGTAGATGGAGACAGTATCCTGTCTGTTGGGGTGTGGTTGCAACACGTTTGATTCAATGGCTAAGTACTGTATTTAAAGCTAAATTATTTGCTCATTGGAGAAATATTGTAGGGAATTTGTAGAATTGCTGGAAATATTTCTTAAAAAAACAATTTAGACAGGGTCCTCTAAAATTCAAAAATTCTGCCTTATGACAGGCTGAACTTGCCAAGAACCCATTTTGTGCCACACCCACTGTCAAGCCCCCTGCAAGTCCCACCACCTTAGCCCTTCTTAATCCTAATTAAACCTGATGAGCAATTGTTCCTGGTGCTCTGTGCTTGAATATGTGTGTGTATATGCTTGTTTTAACAATTTGCGCTAGGGTCCATTAGGCCTGGTGCAGAGTTCCCCGGATATAATAGGATACTCATACCTATACGATGCTGCATGCCCCCATTATACACAGTGTGTGTAGGAACCAGGCCCTGACATAAGCCCATGCGATAACACTGACAGCCACCTTCAATCTGGACTTACATAGTTATCCTCAGCCTGGTTCTGGTTATGAAGGTTTAGCCTTCTCCATGTCACCTGCTCGGTTGAACGGAAAAATCCATCAGGATGGAATGATTGTTATAACCAACCTGCATCAAACCATTCTTCTGTTGAGCGTGTTTTTTTTCAACCTAAATTCAATGCTATATTGACTCATCATATTTTAACTGATTTATGTCTTAGAAAAGGCCACTAGGCCTATTTTTATGTTGTTGTCTTAAGCACACTGCAGAATGAATTACGTGACCCAGATATCATGCAGTTAGTGGGTGTAGGTCACGCCAGGTGGAAAAACCTGGCAAAAAGGCCTTGGTTTAAGAAACCAACAGTACACCAATAGTTAGTACATAACTTCTTAAAAATCTGGGTCATTCTTATTCTTTCATAACTACATAAGTCCCCATACAAGTGGCACCATACAAAGTGTGTGTCTTGATTTATCTGTCATACTAAGATTACAATCTGCTGAATCAACCATGCTATGCATTTCATGCAAAAATAAATCCAGTCTGAAAAGTATCAAAAAGGCATTTTGTCAACGAAGGTGATACATTCTAAATGTTTTCGACAACATGAGCTGCTGTATCATTTAAAAAAATGAAATAGCTTAAGACACCTCCATTAGGGGTGATAGCTTGGGAGTATCAGCTCCTGTAGCTTGGGAGTATCAGCTCCTGTAGCCACTATCTGTCTCAGACATCTTTTTTGAGGGATTTTTGTCTTTTCCCCACAGAACACAGCAAATTGAGGGAGGTTTGAGGGTTATCTGGCATCTACTACCCGTCTCAGTTCCTGTCAAAGCCTATCGATTGGATTAAGGTCAGGAATTTGACTTGGCCAATCCAAAACGCACAAATCTTCCTTCTGAGATTTTCTTTGCTAGATTTGCTTCAATGCTTTGGGAACCATTTTTGGCCCGGCTTTTGCTCCTTGTCTGATGGCTTGATGTCCTGTTAAAGAATCTCTTGATCTACCACAGAATTCTCGGTTCCCTTTGAAGATGTGCAGTTTGCCAGATCTAGAGGAGGAAATCAGCCCCAGATTCCCAAAACCATACTTTTGGGATAAGGCTCTTGTCATGGTTGACAGTTTTGGGTTTTCACATGACCAATAATGACAATTTTGGACTGATCAGTCGTGGGAATGGAATTCCAGAAACTATGGGTTTGTTCAGTTGGTGTTTGGCAAATTTGATATGGTCAGTTTGGTTCCTTCTTGAGAGCAGAGGCATCTTCCTAGAAACCCTCCCATGACTGCCATTTTGATTTGGTGTTCTTTTCAGAGTGTAAGCATGCACAGTAAACATAGATGCTGCAAAGGAGGTCTCTAAATCTCCAGATATTGTGTTTGGTTTGGCATTTACCTCATTTATTATGTTTCTTGAGGCTTTTAGGGATATTTTAGAAAGGCGCCCACTTCCGGGCTGTCATGTTACATGAATTATCTGTATAATATTTGCCTCACACTGAACTGATGGAATTTTCACTTTCTGTGATTGTTGTATAGCCTTCCCCAGACTGATGTGTTCTCACTACCGTCTTTCTGATGTCTTCTGTGATGTCCTTTCCTCTCAGCATGGCGTGTTTTGTATTAACCTCTGGCTATTTAGTAAAGATCTCTCCTTTAATTGATGTATTTGGTACCCAATTATTTACCCACCTGATTCTACTTACCTACCGTACTTGATTTTACCAATATACCTTGGGGTTCAATAATTTTTGCACCTTGACTAATTCCTTTTTCTTCTATTATTTTCTTTAAACCAAAATATGGAATTGGTAACTATAAACCCGTTATGTTGGAGTGGTCCTGATTAAATAAAGCTTTCCCAACAGTAAGCAAAATAATTGAGGGTTTCATAGACTTTCAGGCAGCTCTGTAAATGATTGACTGAGTATATTTTACCAAGAGTTCAGAGTGTGATGTCAAAGTTTTTACATTACATTAGTTTGTACATTACTACATCACTTTGTACTATTGTGTGTGAAAAAATCTCCAGATGTTCAAGTTGGACAATCCATTATCTATTCAAAGACCAGGTTCGAATCGCTCTTTGTTCTGTAAGCAAAATAATAATTGATGAGCAAAGTAGGCCACAAACTACAACAACATATGGACAAGCACAACAACCAAGCCACTCTACATTCCCTTGTCCATGTGCCCTTTAAAATTATGCGTTAAGTGTAAATGACTTGTCACAGGTCAAATAAAATATAGAAGTAGCACTCAACTGGCCGGGCTTGGTCACCCTCATGTAGATGCAAATTAACAAGAAATCAGGCAAGCCTATTTCATCTGGCCCGCAATAGAAAGTGTGGATCGTTTTTGCCTTCCCAAAATTCAAACCCGGGTCATTCACTTGAAAGGTTGTGTTTTTAATAACTACACCATTAACGTCAGGCCAAGTCTGAATATTTTGTTTGACACCATTAACCATTGTGTTAAACTGAGTAACGTTTCTTATTAAGTTTACCTCCACCACAAACGACTAACTACTGTATCAATATAGGTGACGATAATCATCAAGTGAAAAGATGAGAGAATCGTGTAGCCAGTGACGTGTTTGTCTATCCTGAACTCTTCCTATTCGATAGATACTGGAGGTTGTAGCTAGCAAATATGTTGTCTGTACTGAAAAATCTTAAGGTGTAATACATTTTGACTTTGACGGGAGTCGAAAGCGGAACCTGTTGTTCTGTAGTCCACGTCTCTAACCACTATGCTGTTTAACAAGGCAAACTCACTCAGACAGTAAGAGACATTCGCTCTACTAGGCTGGCTCCGCTTTTGCGGTCTGGTAAAAAAGTTCTGTTGGCTCGCGTTTAGAAGGGATGGATGTTGTTGCTGGACTTGATCTGTGGTTTCCTATGGGACTGTTTGTGTCTTTAACCACTATGCTATTTAAACACTGATAGAACCTTTTTGGTTTAGTCAGTTAAGCAGATGGTCAGAGAACCTAATGATCCTCTGACATAATACAGATGTGTGTCACAACCAATGACCAGAGTTGCATACCAGGCAATAGATAAGCAAACATGTCTCCAAAATACATTAGTTACAAAATTGCCACAGACAAATTGTCTACAGACATGCATGTGATATGTCTGTAGAGATGTGATGTCTGTTTACTTCTTGCATTGTCAAACATGGTTCCTGATACTAGTTTCCCACATTAGCTAACATCCAAACCAAAGACCGGTGTAACAGTTTCGCTACACTACGTTCAATGTGTTAAAGAGATTACTGTAGGTGGGTAGCTAATAGCTATACAGTACCTTTAATGAAAGCAATGACTTCAATCACTTCATGACTGGTTGGTTTCTTTAGAATGCAATGACAGTTGAATAGCTAACCACAACGCTATCTGAACTACACTATATAAATCGAGAGCAATATGATTGGTGCTGTTTTATTTCAGACTTACTGTAATGTGGCTACTGAAGCTTGTAGTCAGCAATGTTTTTGTCTATCCTGAACAAATCCTATTACCTAATTTTTCTGGTCCATGGTGAGGATCTGATCGAACCCCATATTCCTACATAACAGTCCGTGTCTCCAACCACTATGCTAACAGTGGGTAGTCAGTCAGTCGCTCACTCAGGTAGAGACATTGACTCTTCTTGGACTGAACCGCTTACACGATCCGGCAAAAAGCTAGTAGGCAGGTTAGTTAGTGCATGGTATTAACAGCCACTGTTAGACAATCCAGTAATGATTTGGCAGCTATGACGGGCTTTGATTGGTTAATTAAACAACCACATTGCCTTGCACTGAAAAATGTTTTTTTAGTTACACAGCGTTACTAAACTTGCATTTTGTCTACATACTACTGTAGACCAACATTCCTCCACATATCCTACTTTCCTTGAATGGAAAACAGATGACGATCTACAATACGCCCTGTAAAGTGACATGTGATCTTTAGCATCTACAGAAAAAAACAGCAACATCAACCATTTAAGGTCCAGTAAACAGAACCCTACTCAGTTTAATAGACCAGAGGGAAAATGCCCCCTACTAGCCCGCCCAAACCACTTCCAGTTACATCTGGTCCCCTATATACAGTCCCCTCCAAAAGTATTGGAACGGCAAGGCAAATTAATTTGTATTTGACAGTCACTGAAGACCTTTGGGTTTAAGATCAAAAGATGAGTATGAGACAAGTTCAGAATTTCAGCTTTAATATCTTGGTATTCACATCTAGATGTGTTAAACAACTTAGGACATATCACTGTTTGTATTAGACCACAGCATTTTCAGGTGAGCACAAGTAATGGAATAAATAATCTTAATGTAAATAACATTTAATATGTGGTGGCATAATCCTTGCTTGCAATAACTGCCTCAAGCCTGCAAGCTGTTCCAGGATTTTACCACAGCTTCTTCCAGTTCTTGTTTGTTTCTGGTGTTTCTCCCCTCAGTCTCCTCTTTTAAAAGGTGAAATGCATGCTCTATTGGGTTCAGGTCAGGTGATTGACTTGGCCAGTCTAAAACCTTCCACTTTTTTCCTCTGAGGCAGTCCTTTGTTTTGTTGGCAGTGTGCTTTGGGTCATTGTCCTGCTGCATGATAAACTTCCTCCTGATTAGTTTCAATGCATTTCTATGTAAATTTGCAGACAAAATGTTTCTGTACACTTCTGAATTCATTCTGCTGCTACCATCATCAGTTACATCCTCAATACATATTAATGAGCCCGTTCCTGAAGCAGCCATGCATGGCCAAGCCATGACATTATCTCCACTATACTTCACAGATGAGCTTGTATGCTTCGGATCATAAGCAGTTCCTTTCTCCACACTTTGGTAGAGATTCATCTTGGGTCTCATCAGTCCATAAGATTGTATTCCAGAACTTTTGCAGCACATCTCTGTAATTCTTTACAAATTTAAATCTGGCCTTTCGATTCTTACTGCTGATGAGTTTTTTTGCATCTTGTGGTGTGGCCTCTATATTTCTGCTCTCTGAATCTTCTTCAAACAGTGGATTGTGATACCTTCACCGCTGCACTGTGGGGGTCGTTGGTGTCACTTATGTTTTGGGGATTTTCTCACTATTTCTGTCATCAACTTCTGTTGTTTTTCTTGGCCGACCTGTTTGACGTCTGTTGCTCAGCACACCAATAGTTTTTTTCTTTTTCAGGACATTCCAAATTGTTGTGCTTGCTGTACCCATTGTTTGTCCAGTGGCCTGGTTGATTTTCCTTCTTTTCACTGCTTGACAATGGCTTGCTTTTCTCCCATAGACAGCTCTGGTCTTTGTGTTGGTTTATCTTCTTTAACAAGAAATGCAGTCTTTATTGGTTTAAAACCAGGATGGAAACTTAGACTAGTCATGCAGAGCTATTAAATGTTTGAACAATCAACCTAAAAGGCAACACCTGGGCAACAAACATCTGTCGGTCACATCTTTCAATACTTTTGCTCACTTGATGAATGGGTGGCTTCAAACAAAGGGGGGTCTATCCTGAGTTGTTCAACACATCTAGATGTGAATACCCGGAAATTAAAGCTGAAATTCTGAACTCTTGTCTCATACTCATCTTTTGATCTTAAACCCAAATGTCTTCAGTGAAAAACAAAGCAATTAGCCTTGCCGTTACAATACTTTTGGAGGGGACTGTATTACCAACACTCATCAACCCTTCTTACCTTCAGAAGCAAGCCATCTGTTGGACATTGGGTGCCATCTGTGGAATATTGGATGCTAAACTTCAACATGTCTCTTAGGCATACATTATGATGTAGATGGCCATGAGCTGGTAGTAGCTATATATGGCCAAACAGGACATGAGACAGCAAGCAAGGAAATACAATATACAGACTTTGACATGGAGTGAATGAAGAGTCGTGGGAGAATCAAGAAGTGCACACACCAAGCTGGTGTTGAAAAACTTTACTTAAAGAAAATGAAGTTATTTCGGTGTCCCGAGATCTAGTAGCACAAAGCTAGTAGCGGTAAGATGATTAGCGTGACCACTCAGTGGACAAAAATACACAGACGCTATTTGACAAGGAGCAGCATTATGTGTGACTACCTTCACCCTAGGCAATATTCAACACTTACTGACAAAGGGATGTAAGCTTTGAGTAATCCACTTCAGATTGTTTCAAGGAAAAATTATGTGCACACGAACCTCCCAAAACAATCCCATTTGCCCAAAAATGTCATCATAATATATGATCACAGCTTTGCAAATTGGATGCGTATTATTACAACGACGTGGTATAGCCCCGTCTGAAAAGAGCCCGTCACCTCTCCAGTGCCTGGGAGGTGATGTTTGCCCTATGTGCAGCCAGCGGAAAGTCATTATTGGGTCAGTCCCTGCCTTGTCCAATCTCATTAGCTTCCTTAGGGTGAGCTAGATCCTTTGTGGCGTACTGTTACTGCTCTGAGCTGGAAGGCAGTAGTGCCCGGCTTGGATGGGGTGTGTTCAGAATTATTTTGACAATCGATTATTCCGTGCATAAGATGATTATTAGAATAATCGAAATGCAACAAGAACATGGCTCACAGTCTGTGGTTTGTTTTTACATGCTAAATATAAATATATTGTAATGCATTGTAATGCAATGTTTCAATTGTTTCAGCAGACATAAAAGATATGTCATTTCAATATGGGTATGTCTATTACCAATCGTATGAATATACATAGATTAGAGCCTACTGAATCTGTCATTTGACCATTTTCCTTTTGGGAACTGTAACTCCGTAAAATCTTATTAATAGATTATTGGCATTTATTCACGCTTCTGATTGACTTCCTATTCAATTGATTGTTCTGTTAATGAGCAGAACCAAAACAAATAGAAAAGTCCCCCCATGTGAATTATGGTTTATTCCCAACTGTTTTATAGCAGAGCCCTGAAACCAGATTGGAGTCAAATCTGTAAATCATTGAAAACAAAAGTTTATTCTTCAGATTGGGTGAGATTGGCCTACATACAGCTATATATTTTACTTAACAATGAAGTGGAAAACAAAATGAAGCATTTGTAAATTATAGTTTTAAAAATAAGACGTGGGGGTTGTTTTGCAGTGGTGCAGTTATCTAGTTTCGCCGATCTTTGCCTCAAAACAGTTCTATCACTGAGGTTTATGTAGCGATATATGGCCTGGATTATGCGCTGACTAGCATGTTGAAAAGTGGGATATTATAATGGCAGGGATGTGCCTTTCTAAATCTTATCCAATCAATTATATTGTCACAGGTGGACTCCAAACAAGTACTAGAGACATTTTAAGGATGATCAAAGGACACAGGGTGCATCTGAGCCTAGTTTGGAGTATCTTGGCAAAGTGTATGAATACTTACGTAGATGAGTAATTTCAGTTTTTTTTTCACTCAAATGTGTTTTCACTTTGTCCTTATGGGATATTGTGTGTAGATTAATGGCAAAAAACAATTATTAATTATTAAAACCATAACACAACAAAATGTTGTAAAAGTGAAGGGGTTAAATACACTGTTCAAAAACATAAAGGCAACATGCAATCTTCGGAGTATAAAACCAAGTCAATAAAACTTGAGGGATATCAATCTGTCCAGTGAGAAAGCATAAGCAATTGGGAATCAGTGTCACCTGTTTTGTTGCAAATGAAAGTGACAACAAGTTCACTGGCGAGGCAACAGCAACCCCAAAAAAGGGAAATGTTTTATAGATTGCACTTTCCTTATCTTTTCTGACTGCTTCTTCTCTTGTTTAGCATTTCCTGGTGTCCTTGTCACTACTAGTAGCATGAGGCGGTACCTGCATTTCTTTCAGCTCATCCATTTTCCTGTCTCCCAGGACAGTCTCGAGAGCGTGAAAAAAATACCAGGTGATGGGCCTTTACACAAGGCGAGTTAGACAGAGCCATAGAAGGGCATCAACCCAGCAGCCGGACTTGTATCTGTGAGGAGGAACACTGCCAGAGACCTACAAAATGACAACCAGGGGGCTACTGGTGTGCATGTTTCGGACTAAACTGTCAGAAACAGACTCCATGAGGGAGGCACGAGAGCGTGACGTCCTCTAGTGGGACCTGTACTCACAGCCCAGTACCGTGTAGCTTGATTGGCATTCAACAGAGAACACCAGAACTGGCAGGTCTGCCTTTGGCAACTTGTTCTCTGTAGAGATGAGATCAGGCTCACACTAAGCACATGTGACATGTGAAAGAGTCTGGAGACGCAGTTGTGAACGTTATGCTGCCTGCAACATCATCCAGCTTGACCGGTTTGGCAGTGGGTCTATGATAGTCTGGGGAGGCATATCCTTGGAGGGTCGCACAGACCTCCATGTCCTAGCCCATAGTACCATTACTGCTGTTAGGTCAGACATTACACTGGTGCAGTGGGCCATGGGTTCCTCCTGGTGCAGGACAATGCCATTGCGTAGACTGTTCCTGGGTGACAAAGGCATTAATGCCATTTACTGGCTCTCACGTTCCTCAGACCTGAAACCAGTTGTGAACCTCTAGGACGTTATGAAATGGTGCATTTGTTGCCACCAAGTTGTGCCACAGACTCCAGGAGCTCACTGATGCCCTGATCCAGGTCTGGGTGGAGATCCCCCAGGACACCGTCTGCCATCTCATCAGGAGTGTGCAGTGGGGGCCATACACACTATTGAGTCATTTTGTTCTCAACAAAAATGTATATTAAAGATTTTATTTAGACCCGATGTGTGATTTTTTTTTTTTAAGGGTTCCCTTCATTTTTTCGGCAATTAATATTAAAGAATATTAAAAACAATTGAAAAATAAACCCAAAAAATATTAAATCCAACTAGATCATATTTGCAAAACAAGATTGGAAATGCACATTTGAATCTCACTTTTCACCCTATATATTTTCACCCAGCAAAAACATCTGATCACCTTACAATGGAAGGTTCTGATATTATTCACAAATAATGACCACATCAGAAATATTATATTTTTCTAGGTTCTCTTGATTCCCATGGCTTTTTTAAGTCACTTGCTGTTCGCGGAAGTGCTTCAGCGGAGTGTCGGCCCAGAAGGTCCAACAGTCATGTTTTTCAAATATGGGTGTCAGCCTGTGTCAACTCTAATGAGAACTGGGCAGGGCATTTTAATCCTGTGAATACATTACATTGGATAATGTTTAACTAGTTAAAGGACCAGTCATTAATTTACATTAAAAAAGTATTTTTTGATGAAATGGATTGGGAATTAATTAGGAGTTTCTGATGAGTTTTGCTGGATATCTGTTAGGGTATGGTGTTTTGGCAATTGTTTTGATGAATCGCAATACTTCTAGGAGGTGGAGGGATGTGAAACATGCTAGATTAGTGACGCACAATGTCTGGCAATGCAAACAAATGGGGAAAATTAGTTTGCTCTGAATTTGATTTGGCCGTGGCGATCAAGGAGTGTGAGGATTGATGTGGTGGTTGATTGGTAACAATGACTAGCAACTGGTGCTTGACGGGCTGAGGTAAGTAGTTGCAGACAGAAGTGGGGGCTGCATTGTCCTTAGTAGTGTGTTGTGTAATGTAAATGTAGATGGATAGCAATATCCAGTTTGTCTACCAACAAGTTGAAATGAGGGGGATAGACCAAAGTAGGAAACAAACCGCCTCTGAAATATTTTAATAGTCTGTGTTGTCGGTATATAATGTTAGTTCTTTTCTTTGCACTGTGGCCTACATGATGATGCTGTTTTGGTGTTTCTGTGGGGGAAATCCCCAACCGGTACTATCTCTTGTATGTAGTTAATCGCTGCAATAATTTCAAGGGAGGAAATCAAGGTTTTCACGCAGCTCTCAGATGACTGACTTGTGTCATTTGACTGAATGAATTATGGTTGATTGACCTTTAAAGCATCTAGTTTAATGGCACATAGTTTTATAGCGCATTCCATAATGGAGCTGTAAATGTAAATAACATCATCTTACTGTTATGGGATTCCAAACTATCACTTTTGCTACTCATTCATTTGATATGGTACCAGGGAGCCTGAGTCACAGTTTTCAAAATAGTAACAAAATAGTGTGTATTTAAACGGTATGTAAATATATGAATATCAGGTTTGACAATGTAGTGTTAGTGTCTGTTTATACTGTGTGATATCATTAACACTTTCTCTAGCAATATTGATTAAAATGACTATTATGAACAGTTTCTGAATTACTGTCACTGCTGACTATTTCAGTTAGTGAATTGAACTTGCATACATTGGTTTGGGTTGTGTAACTTTGTTAAGGTTATTGCAAGTTGCTCAGTATGAATTATTCTACATTACTTGAAATGTAAAAACCTAGTGAATGACACAACTGCTTCCATAATCAGGATCATATATGGTTGAGTCCAGTACACACCATGTGTTTAAGATAGGCCATGTCTTATGTCCCAGGCACTCAGAAGGATGACTAGTCACTACCAGACACCAAGTATGGGTGCCTATACAGTACATTTGGTCATTAGTGGTTGTTAGTGACTGTAACAGTCAGTTAAAAATAGGGAACTGTGTATATATAATGTACTGCAGCTTTAGACTGGGCTGTGCTCGAAATGTATTGCTGAAGCGTCATGGAAGAAAAAAGGTTATTTCAATTCTAGCCGACTTGTGCTGTGGTTGCTGTTATTGTAGTTTCTATAAATCCAGTGACACAGCCTTTCAATTTTAATTGCGCTACTGCATTTCCAGAATACTTCTGGAATTGGGATTAAATCCATTGTTGCTTGTATGACTATTGGAGAGGGACAGACATACACTGTCTCCATGCCGAGTTCAGGGCCTGGGTTTCTGTCTCTGTTCTGGAGTGCTGTCTGTACGTGCTGCGCCATGTATTTCTGTCTGCCTTGGTCAGGTCCTATCAGCAGCTCTGTGTCTGTCTCTCCAGTGTGTTTGGGATGACTGTGCATCAGACGACTATGATTTACGATATGTGTACTGGTCACCACCTGACTCATCCGCAGGCACGGGTTCTATTAAAAATCCCCCGGAACATTTAAGGAACTTAAGCCGAGTACGTGTTCGCGTCCATGCCTGGTTTATTGGCTAAGTGGACGGGCCAAGCTGAGACTTATATCTGTCTCTGATCCATGGGATGGGGTTTGCAATGATGTCAGTCTGCATTTAGTGCTCAAACTTCATGATAATAGCCTAGACAGTACATCTAATGGGTCTGACCTCACAATGTCTCACTAGTCCTTTTCATTGGGCATACAGTATAGATGTGACTGTATAAAGATAAACATTATGGAGAACAATACTACCTCAGGCCTCATACCGAGATGAAGGTATCCCATGGTTTTAATTGTGTACTTTGGAGGCTAAACACAATGGTTAGATTTTTATCAGGGACTGTTCTCATGGAAATATAGGTTGTCTGTTTGCTGCCTGATCCTCCCAGGAAACATTGAGCCATTGGGGGCCGAAAGACAACAATCTTAGTGGACTGGTCCCTGGATAATGTATGCAGTGATTGGTGTGTAAATTTTTTTTGTACCTATGATGGTACATTCTGATCTTAGCATCTAGAACTAAACTGTGTGTGTGTGTGTACAAGCCAGTCCGCTCAGGAGACTATGTTTGGAGTTCGATAAAAATGTCTGCATTTAAAACAATATTCTGAAAGCTGCGGTAACTCCCTGAATACATGTGTTTGGTTCTACATCTTGGCTCCGTAGACATGCAACGACCATGTGAGCGGCTCCAACAGCACATCAAAGGAAGCTGTTGACAAAAAGAGGAGGAAAGCCTCTGCACTCCAAAGCAAACACTGCTGCTATTCTTAAGCTTGAGGACCGGTAGCCCTGTTGCTTATTCATCCGAGCACCGTCATTTTGATCTCACTTTGATATAGAAATGAAAAGGCTGGAAGAGCTCAAAATAATTTAAACCGGTCTGTAAAATACCAGAAGGTTTGCCAAATCTCATGTTTGGCCCTTGTTTTTTCTTCATATATCCGATGCACTGGGATACACAAACAAGTAATAACGGACATCACCCCATGGCTCATTGTGAGCATTGTACCCAGGCTTAAATGTGTTTTCCTGGACCTCTTATTCACATAGCCTAATCTAGTGGTTCACTCTTGCTCCCTTTCAGGTAACATTTTAAGGGTGCCATTAAATCAGATTCACATAGTTCAGTATTTCAGTCTGATAAAAATGTATTTGCTGCATCATTCTTGGACACTTTCATCCCAAATCCACAAAAGGTCTGGTAGCCAAACGTTGCCTTCATTAACCGCAATGAAATTTGTGAGACATGTCTGGCACCACCACAGACACAAACATAATCGGTTATCTCCCATAACCTCCCACAACACTATCTCCACACATATCTGTAACATTGCCCAGTAAGGTAATTTCCACAGAATGGTGTAGTTAGACCCCCCGAGGCCAACTAAGGATCGTTGTCCCAAACTTGTGTGCTGTGTGTGACAAGGGCAAAGTCTCTAGTAAATTGCCAGTTTTGAGAATCCAGAACGCTGCTAGATAATTTCAAATTTTAAGAGGCACTCGGTGTAGTGTCAGGAACACTTGATTGGGGTTTTGTTTTAGTGTGTGTTTAGTGTATATTTTCATTTTTTTTTATTGCCAGACAGACTAGAAAGCAGTTGATGATAAGTGAAGGGAGACCGTTGGAAGAAAGCCACTCTGGGAAGTGATCTCCGGCATGAAGCTACCTATGTGTTTGTGCTTTACAACGGAATCATGGCTCCACTAGTAGTGTTTTTTTTCAAGCTGAAGAGCGAGGGATTAAGCAATTATTATTTCCTAGAAAAGGTAAGCAATGTTTTAGGAAACAATTTTACCCGTAAATGTTCACAATTTCTACTTTGTAAAAGCATTAGTTGTTTTACTTTCAAAGCTAGCTGGCTAGCTAGGTTAAAACAATTCACATATAGCTAGCTGAAAATGTTTAGGTGTGAAACTAATCACTGATGTGTGTAGTTTTATCCTGGCAAGTCACAGTCTCCCATGCGTTACCTACATATAACCTGGCTGTCAGCCAATCAAGATTCAAGCGCCCATTTTATAATAAAGCAAAAGGGCCCAAAGGGGGTGCGATATATGCCTAGTAGGCTTTGCCTGCTTATAAAGCAACTTCATTATTATGGTAAATATTTTAAAAAATCATATCGGTGGCAAATCAGCCTAAAGGGTTTACCACAACCGGTTTCTCATGATTTATAGTGGATAGTCCAGACATTTTGTGTATTTGTTTTTGTTTTTTCTATGTAAGGTGTTGGTTGGCCTTATTACCCAGGTGGTTTAGTTAATGTAACTCTAGTGGTGGGCTGTTCCACGTGACCTGTCAGGAGCAGGATCTGTACGTCAGGATTGGGAGTAGTGCTGTCTCAGCGTGAGCCTTTAAGAGGCTTGGAGAAACTGTTTCTCTCACTCCTCGAGGCCTTTCCTTCTGGCTCTCCTTTTCTTTTTTGTTGGATACATTTTGTATTACCATGAGAAGAGGTCAAGGTATGTTATTCATGCTTAATTTCTATTAACTTTTGTGCTTCGTGACTGGTTTTGAAAAGCTATTGAGAAAACATTGTAAAATCTTTAGTCGCTCTGAGGATTGCTATTTACTTTCCATTTTGTATTTACCTCAATCTGATTATAATTTTAAAAGAAATAGTTTTAACCAATGACGGAGGATATTTCAATGTCCTCATTAGTGGGTTATTACGTTTTTTGTTACACTACATGCAGTGATTAAGTTAATGGTAACAATTCATTATTACTTTGTAATAAAATGTTATCGTAATTGTGGACTGTTAGAGTTGTAGAATTCCCCCCCCCCCTCATGTTTGTTCCTAATGGGCAAATTTCTACTATATTCAAGTTTTGCTTAATTATTAAAACCAAATTCCGCATCCAATGAAGGAAAAACTGCAACAAATATTATATCTTGTGATTGTGTGCCTACTTGTTGAGAAATTATAGCCTATGCTCAATTGGCTTTACTTACCCACATGTTGCTAGCAATTCCCAATGGGAAAAGGGCACTTTCTGTGTTAGTTGGTTGTTTGTATGAGAACATTTTGCTAGGTGACCTTTTTTTCATCTGGTGTGTCTCAATGTATACTTATAAATGACATATTTAGTTACCAATGTGCAATGACCACTTTACTAATAATTATTTAAAAGAAAATGAAGAAACAATGTATTTAGTAAAAATATAAATATTTTCAATGTTACCCTTTTTTGTAAATCCAAATTTCATAAAGAATATTTACAGTTATAGCCTTTCCTCATTGCAGTAGCATCTCAGCCGGTTCCACAGTCACAGATCAAGATTTTTCAGGCGCTTCCGAAATCTATTAATGTGCGTGCCTTTTTAATACATTGTCTTTAGTGTATTTGGGGGATGACATTTTTGTCAAATTATAAAATACATAAATGAATACATGAAATAAAAAATATGTTTATTAAATATATAATACATTAATGAAAAATGTACATGATTAAATAAAACAATAGTAGAAAATGAATGAAACAAATTCATTTGTTTTCATTTATTCTCAGTTTTTTCTTGTATATTGTACACACACTGAAAATACAAATGGGGCTTTGATCTTGTTCTTATTGGACTGCAGTGTTGTATGCTGAAAACACCCCCGTGTTTGCATTTACATTTGTTATGTAGAAGATGCTCTTATAGATTGTGTCTTACAGTAGTGAGGACACACATTTTCATAATTACATCCACAACCCTGACATTGCAAGTGCCATGTACATACCAGGTGATTTACAGAAAGGGATTGGGTACTTGACACAGGATTTTATCAGATGACACAGGATTTTATCAGTTGGCACAGGATTTTATCAGTTGGCACAGGATTTTATCAGCTGCCGCTTGGGGTACTTTGCAAACTCCTTCATGTGGAAAAACCTTAGTGGCAGGTGTTAGGGCTTCTTCTGAACTGCACCCTGGCTGCTCTGGCATTGTCATTTAAAATGTTCCATGTATTATTTTAATGTGGCCTGCTGCTGTTTACTGTCGGGCCAAATGTCCGGCTGAGGGAAGGCAGGTGAAGGCTAGAGGGGAATGTGCGGCGTGTGCGTGTGAATGGGTGAATGGGTGGTGGGTGTGGTGGCAGCAATGTTATCCCATTGCTCAACACACAGTTCACACGCTGGTCATGACTGATGTCAGAAACAAGTGCCACAGCAGTGTTTGCCACAGCACTTTTTAGATCTCCTTAAATTAAAACAAAAGCAATGTTAAAAAGAGTCAAAGTGCAAGTCCTGGAGGTTGTGCACAACGCAAACATGTGTTCTCTCCACTTTCATCCAGTATGAAATGATATAGCCAGTGTGATAATACATCCCTCCAGAGAGAGCCCTGCAAAAGCTCTGAAGTCATTGTAGCAGGCAGCCTAAACTTAGACATGGTGATAAACATTGTGATCTGACATCCTGTATTGTACAAGGTAATTTTATTGTCTGGTCAACTGTAGGTTACTAAAGCAGCAGCAACAATCTAGTCACTATGGTCAGGATAAAGGATCAGTATTTTGCATTTATTGCCCATTTGGGGAGAAAATGTGAATTTGATCAAATGCGGTTATGCAAACTTGGATCGACTATTCTACCTAGAAATCGACAATCAGGACTAACTGATGCAAACCTCCATACCTGTAATCATGTTTCTTCCGAAGTGTCTCTGTATACCTGTACGAAACCACATCCCCACAAACAAAATATAACTTTTAGGCCCCTCAGTGTTGCAAAGATTCGATTTGGATATTCATCCCAAAACTTTTATATTACATAAATATAAAAGTTTCATTTAATTTTTGTGCCCCATAGCATAACACAATGGGAATTAACACATCGCATTTTTTTTAACTGGCACATAAGATAAATGATACATAATATAGTCCTAAATGCTTAAAATATTCACAATTGTTCTATAAGTTGACGTGCTGTATAAAATTATAAGGTCTGTAAAAAAGTGTAATTGCATAAATGGAATTCATCCATTGCCCCGCAAAATACTGGGTGCGCCAACGCAGCATTACATACATACACCTATCGGCCATAACATTATGACCACAGACAGATGAAGTGAATAACACTGATTATCTCATCATGGTACCTGTCGTTGGGTGGGATATATTAGGCAGCAAGTAAACATTCTGTCCTCAAAGTTGATGTGTTAGAAACTGGAAAAATGGGCAAGCACAAGGATCTGAGTAACTCTGACAAGGGCCAAATGTTGATGGCTAGTCCACTGGGTCAGAGCATCTCCAACATTGCAGCTTATGGTGTGTTCCTGATCTGCAGGGGTCAGTACCTATCGAAAGTGGTCCAAGGAAATAAAAGCTGTGAACCGGCAAGAGGGTCATGGGCGGCCAAGGCTCATTGATGCACGTGGGTAGCGAAGGCTGGCCCGTGTGGACCAATCCAACAGACAAGATACCGTAGCTCAAATTGCTGAAAAAGTTAATGCTGGTACTGATACACTGTGTGTTCTGACACCTTTCTATCACAGTTTGTTCGGTGTGGGGCTGCGTAGCCGCAGACCAGTCAGGGTGCTCATGCTGACCCCTGTCCACTGCCGAAAACACCTACAATGGGCACGTTAGCATTAGAACTGGAGCAATAGAAGAAGGTAGCCTGGTCTGATGTATCATGTTTCATTTCACATCACGTGGATGGCAGGATGCGTGTGCGTCTCTTACCTGGAGAACACATGGCACCAGGATGCACTATGGGAAGAAGGCAAGCCGCTGGAGGTTGTGTGATGCTTTGGGCAATGTTTTGCTGGGAACACTTGGGTCCTGTGGATGTTACTTTGACACTTATCACCTACCTTAGCATTGTTGCATGTGCACCCTTTCATGGCAACGATATTTCCTGATGGTATTGGTGTCTGTCATTAAATAATTTGCAACAGTATGTTGGTAACTTTCTTTGGCACTAGACTTGCGCTGGTGTGGTTGGGAGCGCTTCACATTAGCTTTTTGCACTACCACAGTCTACAGTAGCCTATGCAGTCATGTTGTGAAGCGTGTTTACTCGCCACTGGTCTGTGAATTCTGCTGTTAAATGGGGCGCTTAAGCTTTCAACGACAGCACGCGGTTTATGTGTGAACGGGGTGTAACAGCACGTTAGTACTCATACGTTAGAACACCGTCTGCACTGTTCCAAGTTGGATATTGGAATATCAGCCATGCATCTCTCTCACCCTTTTCTGCTAATGATCTCCAGATGCTGTGTGGGCAATAATCCACCTGTTAATCTTGCTTTTCGCATGGTAAGTTCTTTGATGTTGATGCTAGCCTAAACTAGACAATGATTTCCAAATGTCATAAGCTAAAGAAAAGTTTCTTCTGTTTGTGTACTTACCCTTAACTTTCACCCTAACCTCAGTACTGTGATCCCAAACCTTATTTCTGACCCTATGCCAGTATTGTCATACCAAACCTTAACCTTTACTGATAGCCATAAATGTTATTTGTAATGAGTTTTTTTGCGTTTTGAAACAATTGCATTAAGGACCAACATAAGAGCAAAACGTTAAGGGGCAAGTCACTAGCACTGGGCATATGTTAATGGTGAACTGGAAGCATAATCCATAGCGATAAAATATTGTGCCATGAGTTCATTCTGCATTTATTGCTCAACCTTAATGATAATAGCATAAACAGTTCGGGTACAAATTCCCGCTATTGTAAAGCAGACGTGTGTGTAAACACAGAAAGCCTGACAATGCCTGGCAGTTGGCAACAACATTGTAAAATATGCCATACTGTTAATCTGTAACACTGTTTGTGTCCATTTTCTTCTCAACACTTCCAAAATGTTTCTCCACAGTTCCGACCTTTTCAGGCATGAGAGCGACTTTAAAAGAAATCAAACACTCAGATACTCTGCCAATTTTCAGCAAATAATAATTATTTTTTCATTTTTATGTATATGTTCAGATTAGTTTTTTAGCTCTGAAACGTTAAAGCTAGCTTTCATAGTTCTTTATAGTTTTGATAGTTTAGGTTTTGTTTTGAGACAGTGAACTGGAAGCAGATGCTTTATCTGCCAAGTTATGACTGACTTCTGGCAGAGAAAACCCCTCATTCCATTAGTATGTGATCATGGTTCCAAACATGCCCTGCAAGGAACTCACAATCCTGAAAAGTACCTGGAAAAGAAGAACAGTGATTAGTCCTGTCAATAGATAATGTTAGTATTATTTTAAAGTACATAAAATTGCTGATTTAAAGCTCAAAATGGTATACACTGCAATTGACTGAACAATTACGAATTAATGATGCTTTATAAGAAACGTTTTATTATCTTTAAGTGTGCTTCATTTTAATCCTATTTGCATAATATGTAAACATGACTTTCTCATGGAATATGGTAAGGCTCAACACATGCACATGCTGCACTTTGTCTGGTGTCCTGGAAGGCATGTACAGTAATCTCAGTGAAGGTTGTTTGCCCAGAAGCTAAAATGTCACTCTCCGTCAAACATGTGATGTTGGTGTTGATAGTAATTGTTTTGGTGCCAGTTTTTTATTGCATGATAAAGTCTTTTTTTATGATTCATGGTTATGGAGCAGGACCAGACTTCATAAGTCACTATTCATTGACTTCAATACACACTGAACGAGATCCTAGTTAGATCTTTGTTTTTTGTTTCACACATGTACATTAATACTAATGACTCTTCATATATTAGTTTATGAATTACCATGGTTGTCCTGAATAGCAACATAGTGATCCAGCAAGTCTTGTACTAGTGTTTTCATGGAAATAAAATTAGTCATAAATGTGTTGACACGTAGTAACTTTAACATGCCATATGTGATGTGATGTGTTTTTACCGTGGATACCATAGCTATGGATTCCCTAAGAACAATATTCAGCGAAGGAATTACCATAGATGCAGTGAAGATGTAATTGGAACACAATAGAAAGCTGTTTAAAGACTCAGCTGTGGTTTTTGCTGACAAGAAAATAAGGTTATAGATGGTCTTTGAATGAGACCACATGTTTATGGCTCTGAAGAATGTTGACTGAGACAACTTTATTCATGTATGCTGAGTCTACACGGGGAATAGCAGAAACAATTTCCAAGTTTAGCTAGATTAGAATTTGACTTATAACAACATTTTGTTGTTAATTCCTGTTTCATCGTTTAATTACAACCAAGCCAACAATTGTTTCTAAAACATATTTTTCCCAAGACTCTTTATATTTGTCGGAGAATAAGGTTTAGCTTGACAGAATATGTCTTCATTTAAAATGGGGGCTTTTTGTTATTGGTTTGGCAGTAAAGTGTGGGAGAGAGAAGGGCAGTGAGTTGTGTTAAAGCCTACCTTTGGACCACCTCTAACATGCAGAGATAATCCTGTTTGTGTTTTGTTCAGATCCTCTGGACTGCTCCAATGCTCTGGACCAATCATTAAATGGGGTAATAGGTAGTACAGTACAGCACTGTGACACCAGGCTGAACCCAAACAGAGAGAGTAGACACTTGACACTAAGCATAAAATAATGATTATTTATATATATATATATATATATATATATATATATATATATATATTATATTTTTTTTAATTTTTTTTTTTAAGTTAGTCATCATTTCCTCTCCTTCTTTTTCAGAATGAAGTTTCCCAGGGACCCAAGTATGGCAGCAAGTCTGTTCCATTTCCTTGTATAGTAGGCTTCATCCAGCTCCTAGCTTTTCTCATGCTTAGTCGCATAGGCACATACTGGGTACAGACACTAGCCTACAGAAGACCATCCTTGTCTTTCTGCACACCCCTCCACTCCCAGCTGTCTTCTAGGCCCGTCCATCCCTCACAAAGTGCCCCTTGCTGGGGCCATGCCCATTCTGCTCAATGCCGATGCCTCCTTCAGCTCCAAGCAGGAACTACTGGACCTCCAGGATGTCCCAATGGGGCCTTCCGTGGACACGGCCAGCCCTGTGGACTCTTCAGAAGACAGCCCAGTGGGCTCCAGTCCTGGCAGCCCCGCCGGAGCTGTTCCTGCCGGCCCCATCATCCTCACCAGAGCCTCTTCCCTGCCTGGACATATTTACCGGGGCGAGGGGCCAGCGGACACCCCCACGGGCCTCAAGTTTATTCCTGCAGACCCACAGCTGTGTGGCTGGGGAGCCCTGACGCCAAAAGCCATCCAGACCTTCAACACACCTCGCTGGGTGCTCTTCTTCCTCTGTGTGGCCTCCTTCCTCCAGGGTATGATCATCAATGGATTCATCAACACCGTGGTGACCTCCATAGAGAGGCGTTTTGACCTGCGGAGCTACCAGGCTGGGCTCATTGCCAGCTCCTACGACATCGCTGCTTGTGTGTGCCTGGCTTTTGTTAGTTACTTTGGTGGGACTGGGCACAAGCCTCGCTGGCTGGGCTGGGGGGTTCTTGTTATGGCACTGGGCTCTCTGGTGTTTGCCCTGCCACATTTTACCACTCCCCCATACCAGGTAAGCATGCCTGAGCGGACAGGGGTGTGCCCAGAGAACCGCACTAACCCGTGCAACAATACAGAGGGTGGAGGCCTGTCCAGCTACCGCTTTGTCTTCATGCTCGGACAGTTTCTGCATGGGATAGGCGCCACACCACTCTACACTCTGGGGGTCACATACCTGGACGAGAACGTCAAGTCCAGCTACGCCCCAGTGTATATTGGTGAGTCACTAATTACAATGCTCAGTATATGACCATTGTTCAAATCTTTTTTGGAAAATGTGGTTTGTGTGTACCTTATTGTTTTTTTAAGTGTTACAAGTCATTGCATAGATAACATTTAGGGGTTTTGCAGTAGAACTGACGAAACACAAGAATGTGTTGGTCTCTGTTTCTAAGGCTTTTACCAAGCCCTTATAAGCGCTACATAACTATAAATCTAACTAGCTATAGATTCATAAATGTGGCATAACTGTCTCTTATGTCAAATTGTGTATGTGCTTTATAAAGGGTGACATGTTGTGCTGCAGTATGACATGCTCTAGAGTGATGTCATGTTAGAACACTCCAATAAAACACCTTGATAATAGTCGCCAACATAAGGACTTTAAAGATGCTTTCTTCTGAAACCATGTCAGTTCAATGTTTCCTACAAAACAAAATATGCACACGATATTATAATGCTACATTTCATGTTGTACTAGCGCATGTACGTTTCATACTTTCCTCCATCCTAAAAGATTAGCCACACAATGTAGTAACAGGTTTTAGTCAAGCTCTGGTTGTAAGCATGGTAAAGAAGAGGCACATCTGCTTGTTTGGTAAGTAGTCTCAGATTGGATTGCTCCAAATCATCTTGCCTCACACACACGTGCGCACAATCTGTCATTTATATAACATCCATAAAGACAGATGTGTGTATACCTGAATGGGGTGAAGTCATTGTGTGATCTACATTACTAGTCAAAAGTTAGGACACCTACTCATTCAAGGATATTTCTCTAGTTTGACTATTTTAGACATAGTGGAATAATAGAGAAGACATCACAACTATGTAATAAAACATATGGATTCATATTGCAACCAAAAAAGTGTTAAACAGATCAAAATACATTTCGTATTGTAGATTATTCTAAGTAGGCACAATTTGACTTAATGACAGCTTTTCACCTTCTCTCAACCAGCTTAACGAGGTAGTCACCTGGTATGCATTTCAAGTGCCTTGTTAAATATTCAGTTGTGTAATTTCATTCCTTTTTAAGGAGTCTATTGTGTTGAGAAAAGGTAGGGTTAATGTACAAAGGGCTATCATTATGTCTGTACTGTAGTAGGCCATATTATGCCAAGAACATCTCAAACCATAAAATGACAAACGTTTCTTCAGTCGCAAAACATCATGCAATATTATGAAACTGGTTCTTATGAGGGCCGCCACAGGAAAGGAATTGTCGATTAACTGTACATCCGATTGCAGCTCAAATTAACGCTTTACAAAGTACAATTAACAGACAATCTCAACATCAACGTTTCAGAGGTGACTGTGTGAATCAGGCCTTCATGTTTGAATTGCTGCAAAGAAACCACTACTAAAGGACACAACTACTGACAAACCCCAATGGGAAGGCTTTTTTAAGGGCTGTTTGGCAATGGAGTGATGGAGCGCTGCCTTAGACGTTCTTGCCTTCGCAATCACCCGACCTCAACCCATTTGAGGTGGTTTGGAAGGATTTTGACAGCAAACTGAAGGAAATACACATGTGGTCCACACATGTGGGAACTCCTTCAAGACTGTTGGAAAAGCATTCCAGGTTACTACCTGGGATGGCAATTAAAATGTCCATCCAACTGAACAATGATTGGTGAGGCTGAGGCAAATCTCTATTACACACTAAACCGTTTTATTAAACTTGCATGGAGAAAATATGGTAACAAAGTTAGTGATGAACCTCTGCCCTTGCTCAGAAAACCGTCAGTACTTATACAGGGAAGGGGTGTAGTCTGATATTGTGCACAGCTATCTTATGTTCCCCTTTGTCCATCCATTCCTGGATTTTACCTAAAGGAAGGTGGCTACTTGAAACAGTTAACTTTTAAACAATTTACAAAATAATGTTTTTCTAACTAAATGATTCCATATTATGTTATTTCATCGTTTGGTTTCACTATTGCTACAATGTGGAAAATAGCAAAAATAAATAACTTGGAATGAGTAGGTGTGTCCAAACTTGCCTCGTTATTCCCAATATTTGAAATGTCACATAGCACAATGACTCAGTGTATTTTCACCCTTTCCTTGTGGACTGTGGACCTTCTTTCATTTAGCTGTTTCTCCACAGAAACATTATTAATATACCCTTAATTTCTGAGAAAGAAAACTCTCCCTGCTATGTTCATCTAAGATAATTACCACTAGGACACGTTCTGGGAGATTTCAATGAATGCTGTCAATGTCTGTGCAAGCTTTTGGATAAAAATTTAACAGATAAAGGACAGTAACAATAGAAAAAGTTTATATAACAGCTATCAAAACAGGAAGAAATGGGTGAAGTAGAACATCCCTGACACCGTAGTTCTCTGGTCTCACTATGTCTCCTCAGGGATCTTCTATACAGCAGCCATTGTAGGTCCTGCAGCAGGTTACCTTCTTGGAGGATACTTCCTTAACATCTATACAGAGGTCCATATGACGTGAGTACCTTAGTAGTCAGTCTGTCTCTACTTACCATAAACCTGCCCCGCCCATACTGCACTTAGCATAGGCTGTAGTGTGGCTGATTGTAGCTATAGAGTTGGGACTGTCAGCTAACTAGCGAGTTCCCTACCTTTGGTTGTCTCTCAGTTGATGGCTACCTTCAATGTGACAGCCACTTACTGACAGTTCCACACACACACGTGTGCATGCATTCACATTCAGTTACGTTTCTCTGACCTCACTTGCTAGCTTGATACTCTGCATTTGTGTGTAGGATGCTGTTGCTCTGCTCGGATGCTTGTGCGATAGTAATCTGCGTGCGATGGTATACTAAGCTCAGCTTGGTATAAAATATAAACCTTTTCTGTGGTGGCACATTCACAATTTAGAAGAAGACTGGGTCATTCCACAGGCCACAATCAAACAGTCGACACTGGTTTTCTGATCAATTAACCTAGATTTTTTTTAAGGTGTCTGACCAACAAATCTATATATTCCCAGTCATTTATGTTCTTATATGAACTGTAACTAATTCTTTTTCCTTTTTTTATTGTTGTGTTTATTTTTATTTAGTGTACAAATTGAATCATAGTAATTTTTCAGATGTAGAACAATGTGCTCTAGCAGACATTTGTTGTGTAATCTTATAATGTTAGAGCTTACAATTGTCAATCTATAACACTTTTTTCCCCCATATATCTCTTTTTCTTTATTTTTTCTGCCTGTAGGACTGAGCTGACCCCAGAAAACCCTCTGTGGGTGGGGGCCTGGTGGATTGGCTTCCTGGCAGGAGGGGCAGCAGCGCTCATTATCGCCCTGCCCATCCTGGGCTACCCACGCCAACTACCAGGTTGCTTATCAATTTAATGCTACTTCAACAGCACCACAGATCACTGACCCAAACCAAATCAGACCTGCCATTAATCTAGTTCTGGCAGTCAACACATGTATTTACCACCTTCTCTCCAGGATCTCAGAAGTATGTGGCCATGCGTGTGTCTGAGGCTCACCAGCTGAAAGATGGCAGCCAGGCTAGTGCCTCAGACCCCCAGTTTGGGAAGTCTGTAAAGGACATGCCGAGGTAGGTTATCTTATACTATAGCTGACTACAAGGGCCACCAGCTGACTATACCTGCTACACCCCACTCCTTAACTCTCAAACAGACCTTATGATAAGTGGTTCTGTATCCCTCAATGAATGGACACTGTGTCTTAGGTCAATGTATTCCCACTGGGGCTTAAAAAGCAGACTTTTTATCCATGGCAACCGGGGATTACGGAGAGGAAACAGGACAGTGATTACAAAGTATTATATAACATGGAAGAAAGGTATTTATTTCATTGTGGGAATGGTTTGTATTCCAGGGTATATCTTAGTGTAAGAGTTCTTGATAGTTGTATGTATAAACAGGGTTTTTAAAATCCTGAATGCTGACTGGCTGATAACCAGGGTATATGTGACCGTATACTAGGGCAATGACATCACATACTTTTTACTGCGGTCTTTGCCTTGGTAACAAGTTTATAAGGGCAATGTAAGAGTTATAAGGCATCTAGTGTGTTTGTGATATATTGCCAATACACCACACTGATGTGCCTTGCCTAAGAACAACTCTTAGCCTTGGTTTATTGGCCATAAACCACAACCCCTCGCACCTAATTTCCCCTCACACCTAATTGCCTCAGATAGGACAAGGTCTTCAACCTAATCGATCCAAGGACCCACACCCAAGCCATTCGTTAATCCAAGGTCCCCTCTTATTTGTTATCCCATATATTTCACTGTGTTTGATTCCCAAGGTGGGCCTGTTTCAAAATGTATGCTCTCATTTGTTAATGTTAATATTTATTTTCTGTGAAAAAGCATCTCTAATCTCTCCATATCACTATCTAAAGGCAATATAATATTGTTACTATTCAAACACTTTTATATTAATAAGAAACCGGTCAAGCCTAGTTCAGACAGCCAGTAATTAATAGTGAAGAATGTTGTTGCCCACCCTGGATTGGAATCTGGGTCTCCCACATAAGAGACAGTGTCTTTAAACACTATGCCACGGTGCTCTGCATTTGCCCGCATTTGATATCTCGTTTTAACATTTGATCAATTTGTCATGCATTAACATCATGCCAAGATTGAATATTTTGCAAGACAAGCATTGTTTTAAACTGACTTTTGCCACTGGCTGTTTTAACAGCTCATTAGCCATTTGTGAATGACATTAATACAATAACTATCAATGTAGGTGACGATAACTGACTTTTGTCAAGGGAAAAGATGCACGAATTGTGTAGCTAGTGAAGTTTTTGTCTATCCTGAACAAATCCTAATGTATAAATTGTTTCGACTGTGATGGGAGTCGAAAGCGGAATCTGTTGTTCGCTAGCTTGCATAACTAACCACTATGCTATTTAACTTTGGTCGTTTGGTCGGTATGAGACATTTACTATTCTAGGCAAATACCTAAAAAATATCCCACTCTCCTATCACCTTGTCTTTCCAATAATATATTTTCTTTAAATTTAAACAGGTCAGCTTTAAACATATTTTCCCTCACAAATGAGTCCCCATTTTGTATCTGTTCAGTGTTTAAGTGAAGGCACTCCATTCAGCCGTGCAGTCAAAATCATGCCAGTGGTGTCAACTATTCGGCTTGGATTTAAGAGACTCAATCTCTGAGCGTTTGTGTCAGTGGTGTATGAAATATCTCTCTCTGTCTCTCCAGATCAGTGTTGCTTCTGCTGAAGAACCCTCCCTTCCTCTTCCTGTGTCTGGCAGGGGCCACTGAGGCCACCCTTATTGCTGGGATGTCCACATTTGGCCCCAAGTTCCTAGAGTCTCAGTTCAGCTTGAGTGCATCAGAGGCAGCCACGTGGTTTGGTAAGAGAGTAACGCATCACGAGTCCCACCCTCTGATTGGTTTAGCCAATGTCTGGTTGCTTTTTACACATCACGCTTTGCAATATGCTAAATATTAACGAAATTGTCCATTAAGCTAGTCACACTACAACAGCCTTTTCTTTCCGTTCCCGTCACATAAGCATGGCTAAAAACCTGTTCTCCGACCAGGCTACATGGTGGTGCCCGCGGGAGGAGGTGGCACCTTCCTGGGCGGATACATCGTGAAGAAGCTGAACCTACGTTGCCGTGGAATTATACGCTTCTGTATGGTGTGTGCCCTTATCAGCCTGTTGGCTATCTTCATCTTCCTCATTCACTGTCCCAATGTCCCTATGGCTGGGGTGACCGCCCCCTACCCAAACAACCTACTGCTGGGCCATCAACACAATGAAATGTACAATGACCAGTTCTTCAAACAAATAAAAAACTTCCAAAATGGGTAAGTCACTCCTGTAAAGCACATGAACTGTATAAGTTTAGTCAACAATTTGGTACTAGTCTGTTAAGTATTCTACTCCTTGCTGTGTTATCTCAACAGGCTGGTGCCCAGAAATTATATTTATATTCACCATTAGCATGAATTACACAGTTGTGTACAACTGCATATATGATAAGTAATCTTTCAGTATGTGTTTTGCAGCTCTTCCTTGGGGGGCAACCTGACGGTTGGGTGTAATGCAGATTGTCGTTGTATGCGAGAGCTCTATAATCCCGTCTGTGGAGCTGATGGAGTGATGTATTACTCCCCCTGCCATGCAGGCTGTAGCGCAATCAACCACTCCGAGATCTCAACAGGCCGACAGGTAATCGACTGGACGCCTGGAGTTTTGAACTACATCAGTGCTTTTAGTGTTTGTGTGTTTGTCATTGGTATAACTGTATAAGCAACAGGCGTTGGAGAAATGTAATGTGGTAAAATATGTATGGCCCGCGTGGCCGTTAGTCATTTGCTATTGGTAGAATGTTTCAGCTACTTTTAGAATGGCTTTGCTGAGGAATTGAGTCATTAAATGAGGAATCGGCTGTGAAAACCCTTTTTTTAGCATTATGTTAGTTTTTTTTTTAAAGTGGAATCCTTACATCGTCCTGGATGTAATAAAGTTTGGAACCTGGCTGAGCTGTCTCTGATCCCTTAGGTGGCTTCGTATGTGCTGAGGCCAACTGACTGTCTCCTGTGCGCTGTGCCTTCTGCAGGTGTATTCCGGCTGCAGTTGTGTGCTGGGTGGAAACGTGACATCGAGACTCAAAGGCATGGCTCTGGATGGGAAGTGCACTAGCTCCTGCCCCCACATGTCAGCCTTCCTCATCTTCCTCTTCCTCATCATCTCCTTCACCTTCCTGTGTAGTATACCCGCCCTCACAGCTACCCTAAGGTGGGTGCGGACAAGCTGCGCCGTTAGACTAGGGCCTTATCTGACTGGTGACCAAATAGACAGACTGGAATTCTGACAAGGGGAGTTTCTTTGTCCCTAAGCATAGCACTCAACTAACATCTAAGTCACTTTTGATTAGGCCAGTGTTTCTGAACCAAGCTCCTGGGCGCCCCCCTGTCCTGCATGTTTTAGATCTCTCCCTGCTCTGTCGCACCTGATTCAAATGATCGGCTCTTCACCAAGTCCTTCATGAGCTACATCAGGTATTTTAGGGCTGGGAGAGATCTAAAACAGTCCAGGAGAAGGGTTGAGAAACACTGGATTAGAGTGTCAGCTGATTAACGAATCTCTCTAAACATTTGAATGGCTCTGGCTCCCTCTACAGGTGTGTTCCAGACAGCCAAAGGTCATTTGGACTGGGGATACAGTGGATAGTGGTGCGAACTTTAGGTACACAATACCTTGCTCTTGCTGAAGTTCCTTTTTTTGTTTGTTAAATGTGGACTTGTAACCTAACGTTCCCAACTGCACGGATTATATGTCACATGCTTTCCTGAAGGTGGGATCCCAGGCCCGATAGCATTTGGCTCTGTGATTGATATCTCATGCCTGCTGTGGCAGGACCAGTGTGGCGAGCAGGGTTCCTGCTACGTCTACCAGAACTCTGCCATGAGCCGCTACACTCTCATCGCTGGAATCATCTACAAGGTATGTAGAGGCCAATAAGCCTGTTAGAGGTGCAGGATTATGTTAAAGGATTCCCATTTTACTCGTGTTACATAACAAGTGTTTGCTTAACTGCAAAAGTAAGTCCATAATGTCATTCTTTATTCCTTCTCTTTGCCAGGTTCTTGGCACGCTGTTCTTCTTCCTCGCCAGCGTTCTGTACAAGCCCCCTCCAGAGTCGCCTCAGAGCAGCTGTGAGAGCACTGACCATGGGGTGGGGGACAGCGGGGGCGACACGGGAGAACTCCCTATCAAAGATGTTCAACCGGAGATGATTTTACAGGCCAGGTTATGATGACTTCAGACCCTGTGTCTCATGGCACCTCACTACTCCCATGTGTGCTCCCACCATCTCTGCCACCCTGTGTCCATCTCATAGCCACAGTCATTTGCCTGCCCTCCCCCTGAACCTGTGTGTGATGTGATGAAGGATAGGGACCAGGTTTACTGATGGGACCTAATCTGAGAAGTACATGTAGGGAAAAATGGGATCAAGATCCAGCTGAATAAGGATGTGTGCTTATTTGCTTTGTTTATTTCGTGTCTAAAGGATTTGATCTAGGACAGTATTTATGGCTTGTGTCTTGCTATGTGTATGAAGCACTTCTTTAAATTGAGTGTTGAGAGGGGTATTGACACCTGTAAAACAACCTTGTTGTTTAGCCGTATCACACACACAGTACTTTTGTCCACGCCCAAATCGATTTAAATGCTATGATAATTTTCATATAAAAATTAGAGACCAAGAGTATCTAAAGGCACTTCGTGTTAACTTTTTGTAACTATACATAGTGAATAAAATATAACATTCATATATTTTAACAAACGGAAGAATCCATTCCTTTTGATAGAAGCTATAGCGCATGTGACGGTGAATGGCTCATATTAGGCTGCCATTTAACAGAAGTGCAGACATAATCCAAGAGACGCGAAGGTGGTCATGATGCTACATCGACTTGTCTGATTAGACGGACCGTTTTGAATGAAGGGTTGCTACCAGTTAACTATTTCCACAGTAAAACGTACAGCTGCACTTTAAAACCTAATCAGCACTGATGAACAGGCACTGGGATTATATGGTATTAGTATATGTTTGTCTGGCAATACATGCTTGTTGTGAATGATGTAACCGGTTGGGACAATGTATAACTCTAATGATCAGGTGGAGAAGCGGTGAAAATCCTCCTTCCCAGTGGTTGTCAAATGTTGTAGCGCTGCAGGTCCATATTGTATCACCAACTGTAGACTAAATCTATCTTGGCCAGGGATTTGTGGTATACATTTAGATGGTTTATTACTATACTATATTGAACTATCAATCAAGAATTCGTTTTTTTTATCCTGGTCATCATTGGCTGAGAAGCTCAGATGTTTGTTTCCACAGTACTCAAAACGAGTGCAAATTTAAAAAAAGTTATAACAAATGTTTATTATTTATATAAATATTGTTTTATTTGTGTTTGAAAAACATGAAGTGTTGCTTAATGGGGCCAAAACGGTTATTTGATTTGTTATCAGTAAAACTCAATGAAAACTAATTTGATTTCACTCAAGTTGGGCTCTGTTAGATAGTCCCTGACGAAATTGCTATGACAGAAGGGTTCCCCAGCCCAAAACGTTTGAGAACCACTTTTATCCCTAACCTCGAAGTGTGCCAAAGTAGCATTGCTCTAATCTGTCTTCTGTTCTGTGATTTAATTTATTACGAAGACCAAGAGCAATGTTTTTTCATAATGTAATTCTTTTTATTGGTTTTTGCTTTATTTGATATTGTTCCAGACATTTTTGTATAAAAAGAATTGAATAAAAAAATATAGTTATTGCCTTTTGTTTATGTAACCATGGCACTTGACAATTTTAATTCCTTGTTTTAATTTATTTTTTTTTTTTTTTTATTAACCCAACTGCCTCCCTCCCATTCTTCAATTTCATCCATGTATGGCCTTGACTGTCATGTGAATGCATGTGTCACCATAAACCTTGTAGTCTTATTTTTAGGACTCCTCACAGAATGGCACTTATTTCAAATTTGACTTTTGGATTGCGTTTTGGTACTTTTATAAATTAAATGGAAACCTTGAATTTGTAATAGTGTTTCTTAATGTCTTATTTTTTAAAAAGCAATGAATGTTAAAAAAAAGCAATAGGTGAAAACAAAAACAATAGGTGAACAATACAATTATTTGTTAATATTTTTTTTTCCTCAGCGTTCTTAAGTATCCCATAACCTGCCCAGTATAAACCACATTCTGTATACACTGACAAGCAAGTAGCATGTGTAAATTGCATATCCTCTCTCACAGTATCCATCTTCTCAAACACACGTCTTTCATCCTTGTACTAATCTTTCTATTACCACCTGCCACTTCAAAGACACACTGAGCCTCAAGTTTTTCTGCTTTTTCAATGCCAGTGGATTCAATGAATATTACTGGAACAGTTTTCTTTTACCACAATCTCCGACAACACAAACAGCACTTTTGTACCAAACACATTGATGTATTTAATAGTCACTAGGCTCTTCATGAAAGAGTGTTAAAGAACTGGGTGGTATCACAAAATAAGGACATAATTTGAAGGAAAAAAATACACTGGGAGAAAGGATAGTAGAAGGGGTCAGTTTCCATGGATACTGTTGAGTCATGACTTAGCAGTTCTGGTGTGTCTCTGGTCCTGTCTGTTTGCAGACATTACATTTCTGACTCTTGGTAAATAACACACTAGGAAATATGAACAAATATAAAAACAGACACTATTAAAAAAACACAATTCTTAATATACTGTATATATTCTACACTATGGAGACATGTTATGATCATGAACATATTAATACCATTGCTTTACATGTACATTCATACTATACATTTGACTTTATAGTATGTTTGGTCATCTCTAATTCTTAACTCATCCTATCTCCCTCTTTTGCTCAGGAATGAACAAAATGTGGTTTAAGTTGTGATGCAAAGCCCGCTGCTGGATAGAAAAAAAGGAGCGAACCACCCTTCCAGGCTGAAACAGGCGCTTCCCCAAATTAAAGAGGAAAAATGCAGAGGAAATGTATGTTGGGAGTGCTGGTGAGAACGATGGGCCAACACCTATAACTGGTTCCGCCGTGTCATAGCCCCAGTCAACAGAGACTGATCTGAATACATTGGACTATCCTCTACTCTGCTATTGAGATTTACCACAACACAGTGCCTTCCGGAGCTGAGAGAAGTCAAGACTTATGGTTTATCTGTGTGTGTGTTTGTATTGAACGAATGCATGAGGAGGCTGTGCAAGTGACTGTGTTTTAAGTGTGCCTCTATTCAATGATCATGTCCTGCTGCTGTTGTGTCCCGTGTTGAATGACAAAAACACATGAAAGACGAAGTTGCATTGTCATGAGTTTGCTCTGCAGGATTACATGTATATATTTATTTTGTATGATCACCTTTTCAATATACCATTGCATTAACTGTATCCAATCTATGTGAACCTCTCAATTCTATCAGGTTCATGTTTCTTACTGTACATGCTGTCATGTGATTTGTGTATTCAATTTAATGTCGCAGGTCCCTGTACCGTAGAGATGAAACAAAACCTTCAGGATTTGGCTCTGCTGCTTTGTTTCCCAAAAGTACTGCTTATATGTTACATGGAGCATTTGTCCTGATCTTGTCCTACATTCTGATTGAGACCAAATGTTTCTAGGACTAAGACTGTAATCAGATCTTATAAATGTAAAAAAGCAAGATGGCAAGAGGCATTTAACGGCCTGTATGTCCCATGCATTTATGACATTGAAAGCTGAGTGTGAATGTACTAATCCTTCTGCTGGATTTAAGTGTCCCCAAACAGATGTCCTGTGTACCAAACATTCCTTAAGTCTGTTGTTCACCCTAAAGCATGAAAGCAAACTCCCAGTGTCAGAGCCAAAACTGTGGCACTATCGAGAGACCAGTCACTGATATAGGTCTTGGTCTGAGACAGTGCCCGGAGTATAAATAGGGTTCGTAGATCAACAAACACTCATTTTTATCCATTACCATTGCACTTTACATTGTCAGCACAAATTGTTAATGCAGCTCTTAGTTCATTAATACCACAGAATGTTGTGTTTACTATCTGATACATATGTATCAGTCAGGATTAGAAAGACATTCAGCTAAATAATTACAGTATATTGAGAAATATTGTGCTTCTAATCAATTAAGAAAGCAGTGGAAAGAATTGGAATTCTGGAGCACCTTCTAAACCAAGTAAAATTGACAGTATCGCAGTGAGCTCTGAACAGTGATTAACTTCACTGCTTCTCTACATATATTCATACCAAGACAACACAACGTTTTCATGCAACTACTGTAAGCTTTAATTGGAATTAATGAATCTCTTAATGAATCAACTGTGACCAGTTACTGTGGCAATTTGTTTTTCTAAGAGTTGGTGTTGGTGAGTTTATGTTTATGTGAATGTGAAGTTATCGTAAGGCTTTGCTTTGGTCTGAAACAACAAGCACATTGGGGACACAGCTTAGTGATGCAATGTTTCTATAAAACTGAAATGGGATTGTGGGTGGATTTACATTGAGCTGTTTCTGAAAAAATACAAGAAAAGAAGAATGACATCCGATTGAGTCAATCCTTGAATGAATATGATAGGGTGTAAATTATTTGTATCTTAATATTCAGACAACATTACCAGTAGGTGGCAGCAGTTTCCCATGACAGCCACAGCCTGTTTATTGCGCCAGTAAAACCTTTGGTCATTCTTTCGAGTCAGATCTGTCATGAACAGTTGCCATGGAGAGATCTGATGTTGCCAGATCTGATGTTGGGATTGTGACCTCTAGCTGAACACTTTAGCTAGACATGGCTGAAGCTCAGTAATCGACAGTCCTTCTGAATTTGAATTGACAATGCAACTGCTGACATACAGTGACACAGTCAACAAGTACTGGCACCCTTTATGAAATTGACCAAAAGTGAATGCAAAGAATAAACAGAAATAATGAGTCATATTTTGGCCTCAAAAATCTGGAAGAGCTGTATACTTCAACACAATTTGTATAACACAAAAATTCAAATGTATTGGCACCACTAAAGGATAATTTGTTTAAACATGGTTTTGTTAGGAACTTATGCACAGTCTAGGGGAATATTGCGGTTGTCAAGTCCCAAAATACACTATTGGATACCACCACCATATCAGCAAACTCTTTGGAAGGGTTTCTAAAGAAGTCCTTACTGAGCCCAAACCATAAATCGCCAGGCTTGAACTTTGCCAAGCATTATAGTAACTTTGGTTTGAATTGTGTGCTGTGGTTAGATGAGATCAAAATCGAAATGTTTTGCCATGCACACCATTGGCATGTTTGGTGACCAAAGAGGATTTCATAGAAGAAAAGCCGCTGATAGCCACAGTAAGATATTTTGGTGGATCACTGATGCTTTTCGTCTGTTTTACTGTTAATGGTTCAGAGGCTTTTGTCTAGATTAATGGCAAATCAATTACACTGTATACCCAAACCTGGTTGCATCTGCCAGAAGATTGAGAGTTGGCTATAGATGGACGTTTATACAAGATTAGGACCTCAAAAACACATCAAAATCAACGCAGAAATGGTTGCTGGACCACAGTTGGTCATCTCAGTCAGCCCTGAAACCAATTGAAAACCCTATAGTCTGTGAGTGCTTTGTCAGACCTAACAGGAAGAAGCAGTTTCCGCTCCAGGGAAGGCTTCACAAAATATTGATTGTAGGAGCACCGGTATTTTAGAAACCTATGTTTTGCAGAAATAAATTGTACTACTTAACAAAACAAAATTTTTGTCGAAATGAAAGTATATAGCTCCCTATTATGTTTGAGCCCAAAACATGACTCATTATTTTTGCATTCACTTTTGCCCAATTTCATAAAGGATGTCAATACTTCTTGAGTAGACTGCAAATGTCTCTCAAACAGTGTTGCATTTTACTAGATAGAAAAGACAATGACTAATAGAATCCATATTTGCATGATTTCTCACACAACTAAATTAATTTGCTTAATCAACAACAGTATATGTACCATTTGTAAACAGCATGCTAAAATACGCACATTCGTCTTGGTCTATTTTATTTATTATCCACTTATTTTACTGGATACTACTTGAATTCCAATGTAATCTATTAGATTAAGTGCATCCTGAATTCACATCATACACTAGGCTGGAGTTTACTGACAAGATTGACACGAAAAAGTATTTGCCTGTCTGGCTCTTCTTTCCCTCTGTCTCACTGAGTAACTGTCTCATTCACTTTCAATTTGCTTTATTGGCATGACTTACTGATACATATTGCCAAAGCGTTCCGTTTCTTTGTCTGCCCGGGCTCTCTATAATTTTCCCGCTTTCTCATCCTCTTATCTTTCTGAGTAAATGGCAGAGAGCTTCTCATTGTTTCTCACTGTTCAAACATTCAAAAGACAGTGTCCATTTCAACCATGTGCTTAAACAGCCCAGAGCAGAGGACACAGGGTTCCACAAGGACCAACTCATATTTATAAATGAATCCAGTCATTGCATCATTAGGATCACAGGGTTGGATCATTTCTCTGGGATGCACAAAAGCTTCAGATGAGCCATTTGAAACTAAGTCCTTTGGCGTTTCAATGCAGGGGTTGGAATTAGTGAGGGTTGTATTAGTATCGGAATTATTGCCTGAAATAGATTCAGTTATTGGAAAATACTTTTTAGGCTCAGCCTGCAACCTCAACGTTTACATATTCAAATGACCCTGCATTCAGGTTATCTATTTCAGGCCATGTACAGATTATTCTTTTGTAGATGTAATAATACAAAGAACAAAAATATAAACGTGAAGTGTCCCGTGTTTCAACAGATGATCCCAAGATCCCAAATAAAGTCACTGCCTCAAAAAGTAGATATGTTTTTGTGTTTTCACTATTGTGTTCACTATTGTGTTCACTAATATATCCATTGTTGTGCTTTTGTTCAAAGAGAATGAATCCACCTGACAGGTGAGGTCTATCAATACGCTGATTAAACAACATGATCATTACACTATGACAGTGTGCTGGGGTGTACCTTGTGCTGGGGACAATAATTCACATTCACATTGCCACTGATGGTTTAGGTTTCGGGGGAGCATGCGATTGGCATGCTGAATGCAGTCATGCCACAACTTCATTAAAATGTAATTGCACTCATTTCCCAAATTGCTCAGGCACAGAAAACATGGTCTCCAGGGTGCCAGGGAGTGAATATGTAACATAGGATTATGCTACAAGGCAGCAGGATACACAGCCCTGGAACAAATGAAGAGACCACTGCAAATTGAACGTTTCTGTTCCTCACTCATAACTTTCCTTTTCAACTTTTTTGGAAAGGAAAGGAAAAGGTGTAGTGGTCTCTAAAATTTTCCGTCGCTGTATCTTTCAGTGAATCATGGAGTTAATAAAATATTATGCAGATACATTTCCTCCATCTGGCACCAACAACAACTGCAATACTCGCTTATTAATACTCTATATTTACACTCAATTTGCCCTCAAGCTGAGTTATAGCTTTCATTATTGAAAGGTTCCACAGCCTGGATTCCTGGCTAATATTGTAGTTAGTTATGGGATAGAAAGACAATTCAGCACCATGGACAACGCTACTCTAGACTGACCAGACAGGGACTGAAGGAACGAGATGCTGGACTAACTTTCCCATTGACATCCGTCCTTTCCATTCCCTCTCCATTGCCCATGTTCTTTCCCTCACCTCCTTTATCCTTGCTTCCCTGCCCCATTCCCTCCACCCTTACTTCTATACTTACATAAACCCCTTGAGAAATATACATATCTACATATCTTCCATATCTATTCTAAACTGACAATGTCAAAACCAGTGGTGACAGGTTTTAGCCACACTGGCAGTATGTTAGAGGATAGGGGTATTGATTACTGTTTCAGTCATCAAAATTTGACCACCTGGAGGGCTGACGTGTGATCGTGTTTCACAGGTTTGTTTTATGTCTCTCTTACAGGCCATCTTCCAATTTCCTGGTTGTCAGGTAGGATGAATATCATATAAGATCACGAGATAAGAATGCTACATGTGAAGGTACAATACTGAAATGTCCATATGGACTGTACAGAATCTGTTTGCAGGCCTTGATAGAATTGTATAGGTTGGCAGCACACATATGATACTGTATCACAATATTGTGACATCCTCTTTCCATCCCATTACTGCAATGGTACAACAGGAAACGCATCAAACAAGCTGATTGATAGAACTTTTCACCCTCCAAAAAAACTACTTGTAGCACTATATTTTACAGTATATGTACCGTATTGTTATACATGTGTAGATTATATGTGAATATGTTAATACCAATAAGCCATTATTAGTATGGCTAGCCACTTCAAATGTCATCATTCAATGTATTCAGTGTTCCCTACTTTATATACAGATACAGTGCTGATAAGTTTGCATATCCTGGCAGAAATTGTGAAATTTTGACTTTGATTTTGGTGGGGGGTGAGCTCTAAAAGCACAGGGAATCTTGTGAAAACTGATGGCAAGTTGAATGCAGCATGTTATCAGAAAATACTGGCAGACCATTTGCATTCTTCTACCCGAAAGCTGCGCATGGGACATTGGACATTTCTCCTGGACATTTCAGCACAAAAATCACCCTAAGCACAAGGCCAAGTTGTCCTTCCAGTGGTTACAGCAGAAAAAGATGAAGGTTCTGGAGTGGCCATCACAATCTCCTGACCATAATATCATCGAGCCACTCTGGTGAGATCTCAAATGTACGGTTCATTCAAGACGACCAAAGACTGCATGAACAGGAGGCATTTTGCCAAGTTGAATGGGCAGCTACACCACCTGCAAGAATTTGGGGTCTCATTGACAACTATTACAAAAGACAGCACACTGTCATTGAAGCTGAAGGGGGAAAAACAGTATTAAGAACTAAGGGGTCAGTTGATTTTGTTTTATGATTGTGCCATTCTGTTATGACCAACAATTGAATGTGAATCCCATAAAAAAATGTAAGATGTGTTTAGCCTGCTCACTCACGTTTTCTTTACAAATAGCAAAGATATTACACATTTTCCAAGGGTATGCAAACTTTTCAGCACAACTGTTTATATACACATTTTGAAATATAGGAGCTTATATAGGAACAATAAATACAGACAAACAATACCTATTAACTGCTTCATAAGCAAGTTACACATTAAATAAATGTATTTTTTTAATAAAAAAATGTAATATCTGAAATAATACTGACGGGTCTTAATTAAGCTTTGTGTTCTCATTGTGACGACCACGCCATCTACTGCCCATCCTCCCCCTGCCGGAGGCGGGCTTCGGCGTTCGACGTCACCGACCTTCTGACACCATCGCCCCATCTCATCAACTCATTGCACCTGTTGTCCCGTTTAGCGCACCTGATCATCATTTAGTCATTCCCCTCAGTATATATGTTCCCTCTGCTCCCATTGTCTTTGTGT